>PVKP010016181.1:0-48756 GCA_004027715.1 Plecturocebus donacophilus | reverse complement strand
CTGTCTCCATTGTTAAGCACAATTATTGGCATAAAAGAGGTTTTTAATCCCCATTTTTAGACTGTATTCTAGCCTGGGCAATAAAACAAGAATCCCATTCTCTCTCCCTCTTTCTCTTCCTCTTTCTTTCTCTCTTTCATTCTTTTTTCTTTCTTTTGCTGTTTCTTTCTTTCTCCTTTTCTCTCTTTTTCTAAAATCTCTTCGTTCTTTCTTTTTTTCTTTTGCTGTTTCTTTCTTTCTCCTTTTCTCTTTTTCTAAAATCTCTTCCTCTTTCTCTCTTTCATTCTTTTTATTCTAAAAAAATAAATAAATAAATTTTTGTGTAATAGGTATTTTCTATCTGAGACAAACAAAAACAAAACAAAAACAAAAAGAAGAAACTGTGGGGGAGAAAAATATCTTTTCCTTCTACTCATCTTAGGTTTATTGGTTGGACCCCTACAACAGAAGACAGATTAACTAGAGAAGAGCATATACGTTGATTTCATGTAAGTTTTATGTAACACAGGAGCCTTCATTAGGAAATGAAGACCTGAAGAAAGGCTTCAAATATGAAATGTGAGTGGCTTTTACAGTAGGTTTGAAGAAGAGTGGACAGTCATGCAGAAATACCGTAAGGCAGAGGACAAGGTAAGTGTAGTAACAGTAGGTTTGAAGAAGAGTGGACAGTTGTGCAGAAATACCGTAAGGCAGAGGACAAGGTAAGTGTAGTAAACTGGGGGAAACTCGGCAAGGCCTGTTTGTTCAGATTCCACTGTGTCCACTCATCTTTGAAGACAGGATGTTCCTTTCCTCTAGGTATAGGGAGGGCACCTCTCATGTGAGGGTTTTAGGACCTGTTTCAGGAGAAGGTCAGAAAATTCCTTCCATGTCAGAGACCACTTTCTGCCGCTCCTGCCGTTTTCTCAATTGTTATGCCAAGACATCATCTTTTGGAGTACTCTGTCCTGAACTCCATCAAAACTAAGGCACAAACAAGCTCCCCAGGGTCATAAAGCCACAGCAGAGCTGAGAATCAAATTCAGTCTGTCTGGCTTTAGAGTCCATCTTCTTAATCACTATGCAGGCTGCCTCCTAATAGAAGAAAACTTTTAAAATCTAACTAATGTTTTCATGGATATTTGAGAAAGTATCATGACCTAAAATCAAGAATAGGATGCTCAAGAAAGGAAAAAACAGAGACCAAGAAAGAGCTCTTAAGAGGTTAAAAATGGGAATGAGCAAAATAAAACAATTGAAGTACCCGAAGACAATTTTTCCAGATCTGCCAAAATAGTAGTTGCATGGGATTCACTATGAACTACCCCAGATCTACAGTGACTGAATCTAGCAGTGACAGCTGCTGTTCCCATGGTGATGAAGTCAGGTCACTGCTCCTGCCGCTGCTGCTGAAAGGGGCCTGCTGTGGCAGCTGCCTTTGGTCCCTCGTGTCACCCAAGGACATGACCTGACAGCTTCTTGCCTCCTGCCCCTGCAGGATCTTTTGCCTTCTACCGTGGGGATTCATTGTTACTGAAGACTCTCTTGACACCAATAACTATGCAACCTGCAAGTGTGTAGGAGTTATTCCATGGTGCAATCTTTGCCCAGAAGGAGATGGGACTGGGCAAATCACACTTCTTTTCAGAAGGACTGTGGAGAAGCATATCTTTAAACTTCCTTTCTGAAGCAGTCCTGTGGGACCCAGCAATCAGCTTTTGACAAAGCCGTGGCCTCAGTATTTTTCTCCCTCTTTCATTCCCTCACTCTGATTTTCTCTCATTCCGGCTTGTCATTAAACTTCTCGATAATAAAATTTTATCTCAGGTGTGCTTGCTGGGACACCTAGCCTAAGACAATAGTTTTCAGATGAGAAAGGCCCACCAGGTACCTGGAAAATGAACTAAAAGACCATTCCTAGACAAAGCAGCATGAAGTTTCAAAGCACTAATAAAGAAAAGATGATAAGAGCTTCAACTTTGGAAAATAATATATCAATGACAAAGGAACAAGAATCAGTCTGGAATCAGCAACCATGAAGGCTAGAAGACAGGGGAGCAGTACCTTCAAATTTTATAATCAGCTAAACTCACAGCCAAGATGAAAGCAAAACAAAACAAAACAAAAATTCAGACATGTGAAGTATCAGATCATTTGTCCCATACATATTCTTTTTTAATAAATTACCTGAGTGTACTCCAGGAAAACAAAGGCATATCCAAGAAAAAGAAAGATTAAGGAGATAGGGATTTCAACCTGAAAGGGAAAGAAAGAGAATTTCCTGGATGGCCGATATGCAGAGGACTAAAGACAAAGCCTGTCAGATTGGACAGGAGAATGGAGGGCTGGGGAGAAAGGGAGTTCGTGGAATACCTTGATGTAGAGTCTGAAAATACAAAGATTATCAGGGCAAATGATGCAAGAACTAGAGAAAGGTGATTAGAGATTTTGGACAAAAATATATAAGAAAGTCTCTATTTACAAATGATGAAATAATAATGGTGCATAACTAAATAATTGGGGAGTATAAGAGAAGGTAATCCATTTGATCCTGATGCTTGGAATCGTCCAGCAGTGGCCTAGGGGTCATGAAATTGGATAAGGAGGTGTATTATTTGACTCAACAATAAACAGTGCTTACAACATAATAGCAATATAAATACTGCTTATATTTAATAGTAATGATGCTGTTTGTTGGTTTGTCTTTTAGCATGAATTTCTACATTAAGCAAAACAGATTTGGTTATAGTAGAAAGGTAAAAATAACTGCAAAGCCCAAGTTACAGTGTCAGGTTCAAATCAGCCTAGTTGTGCTGACTCTGACTGGGGTGGGGGCTGAGAGACTGTTCACAATGACTCAATGGCCAATTAAATGCTTTTGGATTCACAGTTTATGGCAGGACTTTCACACACCAACAATCATGTAAATATGTTAGACACACACAGGCTGTCATGAGAGAGACAGGAATGAACCATGATGAGTAGGTGTGGAGACCAGCACGCTGACTGATGAACCAGGCAGTCCAGATTTCCCTGGACATGCAACCAACTGGGATGGGGTGGTGTTGGGGGTGGAGTGATTTGCTGCTCTTCTGGCAGAACTTCCAGAGGCCACTGTGAATGGAAAGAAGCCCTCAGAATTCTCGTGGGCAGAGCTTCTGCAGGTGTGTTGGCCATGGTCAGTTTCTTTGCTGTTTTTATGTCCACCCCTCCACTCCCACAAGAGTGTCTGTGGTCATTCCCTCAGCCATTTTTTGGCTTCACTTTCTTGTAGGGTCTCCAGGTACCTGGCCACAGCAGGTGCTATCTTACTCAGTCCATCATACCTATGCTTACCACCCTGAGAGGTTAGCAATTTCACTAGTGAGCTGAGTCACTTGTCATAAGTGACTCCATTTTTAGACATTTAGGATCACAAAATATTATGTATTACAAGTGTAGCTGACATAAGAAAGGAGGTGGAAGGGGAAGAAAGACAAGACTGTTCACTGTTTACTTTCTGCCAGTAAAGACACAGGATGATGAGTTAAATACTTTTGAAAGTTGATGGGGAAAAAACCCAGAGATTTAATTTTTATTATTTAAATTTACAAGGATAACTGACAGAAAAATGATATAAATTATAAATGCTAGAAGGGGAAGAGGGAAAGAGGGGGATGAATAGTGTTTCATGAGCTATTCTCCCACCTTTCATATTGAGAAGTCAGCAGACATTGTCCAAATGTGAAACATCTTGAAATCGAAGCATAAGCATACTACCTGGAGTTATGAAGATAACAGAAATAAGGATAGCAATGGTCAAAAGAGGGCACTTCCCATGTGTGGGGCTATGTATGATTAAGGAAGAGGGCACAGAATTTTCTTCATAAACTAACATTTTGATTTGTTACATGACCATGTTTCATTTTTATAGACATAAATACAAAATTATTTAAAAAGCTATCAGCATATATTGATAGATGGCAAATTAAGCCACAAGAATAGATTGAAATCTTTTGAGATAGAGTGTGGTGAAAAGTGAAGAGGGATACCTAGGATAGCCTCCCAAGGTGTTTCAAAATTGAAAGGAAGATGAGGCAGTAAAGACATGGAAAAGGCACTAAAAGGAAGGTTAGGGAAAAGCAGGAAACTGTGACAAGGAAACCAGAAGAGGATGTCCTCAGCTATCTTCAAGGCTGCAGTAGGGAGGAAGAGGTTGAAGACCAGAGGACTGAGAGGGCAGACTCCTGACACCTTCAGAGGTGTTCCCCGCAGAGGACACAGCAGCATCTGCAGCAGACAGGAGTGGTAGTGCTGTAGTTACAGTTAGATGTGCGGCCACCAGGAATTTAGAAGTTCCTGCCCGAAAGCTCCTAGTTTCTATTAAGGAAGAAGCCTGGGTCTGCAGAAAGAGAACAAATACATGAACTAGGACTTTGTTTGTTGTGTAATATTTTTGCAGTACTCAGCAGCACAGAGGCAAGGCAGGCAGAGAGCTGGATTCATCCAAGATTGGGTTTTAGCCAGGTGGGTGCAAAAGGTGAACAGGTATTTCTAGGAGCACAAGAAGGGGAAGGCAGAGGTGGGCCAAATAGCCAAAGGATAATTCTTCAAGAGCTAATTCTGTATATAGTGAAAATAATTTCCATTATGTAATAAACTTTTTTTAAAAAAAATGCAAAGCAGCCAAGAGAATTGTGTGGTAGAGTTCAGACAACAAGCGCAACACAGATAATGTTTATATTTGAGATTTATTAACCTAAGCAGACTAGAGAACCCCAAATGTCACCTGCTAAAGTTGAGACAATTGAGAGTTCCAGAATGTAGGGATGATTTCCTAACCAAACTCAGTCATAGAGGACAGTAGAGAAGCATCCTAGAGACATTGGCCCCAACATCAAACACTGGTGAAAGCACCTCATGTTTAGATGCCACTGAGGACAAAGATACATGTGATCACAAACTGCTATGAAAAGGTTCCATGGTGATGGGAAGGATGCATGAGCATGTGGATTATTCTGAAAAGGGCTTGAGATCCCTGGAGTCAACCAGCTGGAATATGTGCCTCCCTAGCCTCAGCTTTGCTCGGTGGTTCAGGTTTCTCCTACAGGCAACAGTGGAACTTTGATGCTGGTGCTGGTCAGGAAGAGAACCCTGCCAGGTGATGGCCAAATGTGGTCCAAAGTCACTACCACTTTGCAATGACTCCAAGAGCTGCTTCTGACTTAAGTCCCTTAAGAAGGTCTGGCAGTCAGTAGTCCGTGGCATGAAAAGAAAGAGCTACCCATACTGGGTGCATTGGGGGACACAGGGCACTTCTGAAAGAGGTTGTGATGTGTAGTGGCCATACACCACACTACTGCTGAACACCCCATAAAATAGACTTGACGGAAATCCATTTACTGTTAGAGACTAGGTCTGTCCTCTTCTCTCTATTTGGTGCTGTTGCCTGCAAGCGCAGGAACAGTATTTAATGATACACTGACACATGCTTTTTGTGCTAGAAGCTGAGAGAGGGAAAGTGGGGACTCTGAGTGACTTGGGCTGACAGAATCCCAGTAGACAGCGTGTGACAGCTTCAACTTTGCTTCTCAGCTACTAGGATAATTGCTTCATTCTGTACTCTGTCTTTGCTCTTTTGCAATCCCAACAACAAACGGTTCATTTGCTTGTTCCTTTGTTGATTTGAACATGTGTTTAGGATTTGTATATGCCACGCACTGTGCTAGATACCAGAGAGGATAATTTTAATAAAGACAAGGGCCTTAGTCATGAAAGCGCAGGGTCTACTCATTTTTCTAAACCTCTGAAGCACTTTATCTGCATCTCCCTTGAGATTTTTCTCTCTCTTCACATTGACCTACAGTTATTTACTTACATATCATCTTATGTCTTAGGCTTTTGGCCAGAATTTGCAAAATGGCCGTGGTGAATGCATTTGATCTGTAGATGTGTATTTTTCTTCTCCCTCAGAACTTAAAAAAACTAGAATTAGTTACCACTTATAACATTTAGAAGTCTTTAGATAAAAATGATTTCTGGCTTCTCTTAAAATATTAGAAGATCTCCAACATTCGGTGCAGATTCCCACATTTGGAGCTAAGTAGAGGTTGACTCTTTCAAATTGAGCATGAACTTTCCGGTATACCCCAGTTCCCATCTAATGACTTTACCCATCGTGGTGCTTTTTTTCCTTTGGAAATATTGAGATCGGTTAATTGAATATGATTGTAGATTAAGTGTGAATTAATAAGGAATTAGACTACTCCAAGTGGTGAATGGGAATAAATGAGAAGGGAGGGACACAGAGACACAGTATAGAGCAAGAATTTTCAAGATATAGTGATGAATCAGGTATGGCTCGACTGGAATAGTTATGACCCTAAGTGGTCAGAGGAGTGATGGTGTTGATAGCAGGCACGGTTGGCAGTGAGTCAGATGTCCTTTACCAGATGGTGCATACATTCCCAGCTGCCTTGAGAGTTAATTGATAATGGCTCACACTTGCCCCCTTCATGGCACCCTCTGGGGAGATAGCCATCCACAATCAATAATTAATGGATGTGGCAGTATAAGAGGCAATCCTTCTTGCCTCAAGGTGAGATCAATTCAGTGGTACGATTTATGCTCCAGAGCTGTCCATGGGATCAGGCTGAAGCTGGACTCCAGCTGGGACCACAGCCTAATTTAGCTCCTTCCCCTGTCCTGTCCTGCTTACCCTTCCTCCTTTCATCTGAGAACACTCTCTCAATAAATCACACACACCAGAGTCTCAATAAATCAAGCACTTCTTGGGAACGCAGACTTAGTGTTTATAACAGAATGAAATGAGTTTGGGAAACTACTTTATACCCATCTCCTGGAATTTCACACTTCATATTAGCACAGTAAAGGCTCTGAGAAATCCATTAGTCTCAAACCATATTTGACATTGTTTGACTTTGTAATCTATATACCTTAGTGAAAAAAACGGACTGATACAGTATCAGTCACATACAGTATTCTAACATTGGGCTGCTCACTAGAAAACTGTTCCTGGACCCTAATGAGATGTGTACAGAAACTAAGCATAAGCATTTGTAACATTTATAGCAATTTAATAAGACTAACTTTATGTCTGTTAAATCTAAAAAGAAAACATTCTTAATTTTTTTCCTGAGAGTTGATTTTTTTTTTTTTTACATATAATTCTGATAGATGGAGGAAAAAAGATTTGATCCTTCACAGAGAGCTTGAGAAACTCTGTTACAGTAGAAGTAAAATACGGTTGCAAAAGCCCTAAAGAAGTGAAGAGACCACTGAGTTTAAGAATTGACTGTAGACTCACAACTGGGAGCATAGTTGCGTGCAGAGTGGAGGACAAAAACATAAAGGGACTGGATTTTATTATGTACAATGAGGAGTCACCGAAGAATTTTCAAAGATTTAAACTGACATGTGATATAATATAGATATTAAAAACAATCATTCTAACTGCTTTATGAAAAATGAGTTGAAATAAAGTGTGTAAAAGAACTGGACAGTTCAGAAGCCTTCAGAAGTTAGCTGGGAGAGGACTCTGGCTTAGACTATGACAGTGATTGGGCTAACTGAAGGAGAATTGGAGGAGAGCTGGCACACGCCTCCCTTGTGGGTTGGAGGCAAATGGGGAGAAAGAAATGGCAAGAGGATCAGGAACATGCCCAGGTTTCCCAGAGGAGAAGTTAAGGCTGAATATACACCTTCAGGGATGATCAGCATTCAGTTTTCATAGCCATGGGGACTAATCAATAATGAAGATACAGAAGAAGGGAAAAGGTTGAAGGCTCAGGACTGAACCCTGAAGAGTATCTTTGGGCCTTCTACAGTCCTAAGGAGGAGTCTAACTTGAAGATAACCAATTACCTCAAAGACGTGTTATAATTCCTACGTGTTCAGATTTGTGTCTAGATATCTCTAACATCAAATCCCATTCAGTACATTTACTGAGTGTCTATACAGTTTAAGAGACTGAGGAAGGTGTTGTAAAAGATAAAATCCAAACAAGCAAACTTTAAGAGTTCAGTATCTGGATATGTACAAAAATCTAAGATACGTACAAAAGTACAAGTCAAATCTGACAGATGCTATAAGAATTATAAAGCAAAATTGGAATCTACAGAAGTCAAACTGGAAGATTTCATGAAGAAGGTTAGCACTGAGCTGGTCTTGAAAGAGGTACATGAATTTTAACAAAAAAGATCACATGTACATATGAGTATGTGTGCATAAATACGTATATTTTCCCCTATGCAGCATACATGTACATTTATGTCTACATCTACATTAGTCATTGGATATATGAGTTCATAGTTCTAATCCAATTCTAGTTCAACAGCACAGCGTTAGTCTTTCTCTAACATACAACTGGCTTCCACAGTTAAAAAGAAATTTGCTTTTTTATTCAATGTTAGTATATACAAGTAAGTTTCAGAATTGCTAACTCATACCCCAGTGAGAAACACATTAACTAGCATATAGCAACTAGGTACAATAGTTTTTTTTTTCTTTAGTTTTAATAGAATTCAATAAAAATACTGACTTCTAAAAGTTACTTAGGTTAGTTCTGTTGCTACCTGTGTCAGTGTGGTAATGTCATTCATAGGTTAGACTAATAATATTTTATAGTTTGTATTCCATTTTGGCATACCTCCACATCTTAGTATATTTTTATTTAGTTTATATCGAGTAAAATCCACTCATTGTGGTGTATAATTCCTCAGGTTTTGACAAATGCTAAAGGCCACATATCCACCTCCACAGTCATGACAAAGCAGTTTTTTCACCCCAAAAGTTCCCTAGTGCTGCTCCTGTGTAGACCACCATTACCCCCACCTGCAATCTTTGGCAATCACTCATCTGTGTTCTGTCTCAATTTTGGTCTTTTCCAGGAAGGTATACACATGGAATAACATGGGTCTGTCTACTTTTACTTGGCAAAATATATTTGAGATTAATCAGTGTGGTTGCAAGCATCAATAGTTCATTCCTTTTTACTGCAGAGTAGCATTCCATTGTGTGACTGTATCATGCTTTATTTATCTGTTCACTGGTTGAAAGACATCTGGGCCAGAGTTTGGGGTTATTATGAATAAGGCTATGATAAACACTCATGTACAGGTTTTTGTGTGAATAATAAGTTTTCAATTCTCTTGGGTGAATATGCAGGAGGCTTTGAATTTTTTTCCTCTTTGTGTTTCAGTTTGGGTAATTGCTGTGGACTGATGTTCAAAGTTCACCGATTCATTGTTACATCTTCTGATGTGCCCATTGAAGGCATTCTTCGCTTCTGTTGCTGTGATTTTCACTTTTTGCATTTCAGTTTGATTGATCCTTATAGTTTCCATCTCTCCTGACATCACCTGTCTGATCTTGCATGTTGTACTCCTCTTTCACTACAGCTTTATCATATTACTCATAGTTATTTTCAATTTCCTGTAAGATAGTTCCAACATCTCTGTCATATATGGGGTTTGGTTCTGTTGACTGCTTTGACAGTGGGTGTTCTTTTTTATCACCTTTTTGTATGACTTGTAATTTTTTGTTGAAAGCCAGACACCTTGTTAAGGACAGCAGAGATCAGGAAAATAGATTTTATGCCTGAAAATGCATACACCTGTCTGTCCTTCTGCTAGGATTCTAGAGTGAGAGTCTGAGTTAGGAGTAGGGCTCAGTTTGATTCTCTTCCTTCACTGCAGTGGTTACCCTTAGGGCACCAGGAGCATCAAATTCCTTTGGTGACACTTTGTGGTTCAGTTGGGGGCTGGTTTGCCTGTAGTTTTTTTTCCAATTCTGCTCTGCCCTAAGTTTTAGATCTTCCCTTTGCATTGTACCTCAGAAATGGTCTGTGCCCACACTCTTAGGCCTCTTCCAGCAAGATCCCACTGTGACTTGCTACTCCACTTGTGAGCATGTTGAGGGGGAGAAAGAATGCTGTCCTATTAAGCACTGTCTTAGGCAGCACTATGCACGGGGGTGTGGTCTTCTCAGTACTCCTCTCCCTCCCTGTAGTTTAGGGTCTTATAGATATTCTAGTGCCTCATCCCAGGGTGGGGTGACAAACTCCTCCCGGTTTCTCAGGGACTTTTTCACTTTTAGCTTTCAAAGTCCCATGTCAGTCCTGGATAAACTGAAACTAGTAGTAAAGAGTATTTTCTGTTTTTTTGATTGTACTTTAGGTTCTGGGGTACATGTGCAGATCATGCAGGATTGTTGCACAGGTACACATATGGCAATGTGGTTTGCTGCCTCCATCCCCCCATCACCTACATCTGGCATTTTTCCCCACGTTATCCTTCCCAACCTCCCTGTTCCTCAGCTGCAATGGGTTTTCCCCAGCGTCCTAAGGGTGACAGCGCTGGCTACCCTCCTCCCCTTAGGTAAAAGCTTTTGTCCACAGTAAAAGAGAAGGTCCTGGTTAGGGGGATATTGCTCCTTTCAACAGAGGCTGCTATTTTGCTTTCTCACTGTGCTCCTGGGTAGGGATCCTGGAGAAGAGCTTGCAGGAAAGTGCAAACTCTCCTGTACCCAAAACTCCCAGGGGCTCCACATTCTACTACCAGCCCACATGCAGCCTCTACCAATTCATTAACTATGCTGGCTGGGTTCTTTCTACCAGTGTCTTGCTGTGTTTGCCCCAAATACCACTATATACCTATGAAAATGGCAAAAAAATAACCTGAAATAACAACAAAACCAACCGACAATATCAAGTGCTACCAATGAAGAGCAAGTGCAACTGTCATATATTGCTAGTGGGAATCCAAAATGGTACAGAAATTCTGGAGCAGTTTGGTGGTTATTTTATTTTTGATATTTATTTACTCATTTGTTTAAAGACAGGGTCTTGCTGTAGTGTCCAGGCTGGAGTGCAATGATGCAATAATAGCTCACTACAGCCTCAAACTCCTGAGATCCTCCTGCCTTAGCCTCCTGAGTAACTGAGGTTATAGGAGTGCTGTGCCTGGTAGATTCTTAAAGTTAAACATACACTTACCATATTACCCAGCAATCCCATTTAGCCTAGAAAAATAGAAATATATTTCACAGATGAAAACCTAGATACAAATAATTACAGCAACTACATTCACAGTCACCAAGATTTGGAAGCTATCTCAATGTCAATAGGTGAATAAATAAGCAAGATGTAGTCCATACAGTAGAATACTGCTCAGGAGCAAAAAGGAACTAATTATCCATACACTGATAACATGAATGGATCTGAAGGCAGTATACTGACTGAAAGAATCCAGTCATAAAATATTATGTACCGAAAGACTCCATGTAAATGACACTCTAGAAAAGGTAAAGGTATTGGGAGAATAGATCAGTGACTTACAGGATTTAGGAGTCACAGAAGTGATGACTAAAAAGAAACAGTATTAGGGTAATTTTGGTGATGGTGGAACTGTTCTGTATGCTGATTGTATCAGTGGTTCCATGAATCTACACGTGCTAAGACACATAGAACTGTATAGCAATAATTTATTTTTATGGTATTTTAATTAAAAATTTGTTTTGAACAGGGTTTAAAACAAAAAACTTGAGTGTCAAAAACATTCCTATTATTTAGATTACTTAGAATGTTTTGCTATTAAAAACAACCATTAAACTAATGTTAATGAATGTATTTAATAAAAATTATAGGGTTAAAAAATGTTACAGTTATCTTTTTAACAGAGGTTTTCTTGAAATATATTGATTTTAAGATAAGGGATACAAAGCTCAACATAATTCAATAAACATTTTTTGAGTATCTACAGAAATTTAACAAATAGTATTTGTAATATTTATGAGTTAAAGATAATTATGCGACAGAAATAATCATTAGATAGTACTAGTAATAAAACAGATACTAATTACTATAGTGGTTATAGTCACTGTTAACTAGTAGAGCAAGTGTAACTATAATGACCATCAAATAGTTTAAAATTTTCTGCTAATCATTCAATGAAGACATACATTGTAAAGAGAATCTGAATCTACCTGGTTATATGCCATTATGTAGAAATGACAGAGCTAGCAGAGGAATTTTCTATGGACCTGCTTATCCAAGTTTTTCTAACAGAGAAATCTACAGAGTTGAAAATAACATCAACTTACAAGACATGCTTGAGCCCGAAACTGTTAAAATACTGGGACTTTCCATAAGAATTCAACAAGTACTTTGTATCTCTAATATACCTTACTCTCTGTAAACATCCAATATATATTTATTAAATTAATATACTGCAACAATAAATCTAAGTAAACAATACAAGTCCAATTTGTAAAGAAAAGAGGGCCAAATGTGCAGAGAGGTAGAATGTCAATATGGTGTCTGATATTCTAAATGCAAAAGAAACTTCCACAATATTCCTGGATTGCATGTAAAAGAGAAATGGAAACGATACTTTAGGGTAGTTCACTGAAATTACAATAAAACCTGACTGCTCTTATCTGAACATCTGACTAATACAGGTCAATTATGAGTATATTCATCGACCTATGGCAGCTATCAGTTGCATATATAGTGGTGTGTGTCTGCAAGTGTATTGCGTGTGTGCAGTTGAATTTTATTAAACACATTTAAAAAGTTTGACTCAGATGTACAGAGTTTGAAAGAACCTCATGTCATTATTGTGTATGATAATCCACTGCCAGACAGACTGCAAGTTTATCACTTTCCTTGAACCCATCAAAAAACTGAGGTTGCAGGACAACCTACTAGCCCAAAATCTGAGGAACAAGAAGTATCTGTAGGGAGAGAGAAGACAGCTTGCTGATCTGGGGCAGACACAGTCAGACACTGGTAGAAAGAACCTAGCCAGAATAGTTAATGAATGGGTAGAGGCTGCATGTGGGCTGGTAGGAGAATATAGAGGCCCTGCCAGTTTCCCATACAGGAGACTTCCCACCCTCCTGCAAGCTCTTCTCCTTTATCTCCACCAGGAGCACAATGAGAAAGCTAACAGCAGTCTCTGCTGAAAAGAGCAAGAACCCCACCACCCTCAATCAGGACCTTCTCCTTTATCTCCACCAGGAGCACAGTGAGAAAGCTAATAGCAGTCTCTGCTGAAAGGAGCAAGAACCCTGCCCCCTCAACCAGGACCTTCTCCTTTATCTCTCCTGTGAAACAAAAGCTTTCACCTAAGAGAAGGAAGGTAGTCAACGCTGCCACCCTTAGGACACTGGGGAAAACCCATTGCAGCTGAGGAATAGAAAACACACTCTATTCCTAGTTTCAGTTTCTCCAGGACTGATGTGAGACTTCCAGAGTTACAACTGGGAGAGTCCCTGACTGGGTGCGACGCTAGAATATCTACAGGGCCCAAAACTACAGCTGAGGGAGGGAGAGGAGTACTGAGAAGACCACACCCTTGTTAAGATGGGAACTTGGGTTTGCTTGTCTGTCCTTATCCCTCATTCAAGTTTATGAAGGCCTGTTCTCAAAAGGCTGGTCTTCTCATGGACATCTAGTGTTAGGCAAAGAGTTCTTAGGTGTAAAAACATCATCCATACAATTTTTGAAAAGTCATAAATTTAATTTTCATCAAAATTTATAACTTTTGCTCTGCAAATGATACCACTGAGAGAATGAAAAGACATGCTAGAGGTTGGGTGAAAATATTAGCAAATTATGTATTCCCCCCAAAAATGACTCATATATAAAGAACTCTCAACATTGAACAATAAGGAAACAATGCAATTTTCAAAATGAGCAAAAGATTAGAAGCAACATTTTTATCATGGGAAATATACAGCTGGACAAATAGATAAGCATATGAAAAGATGTCCATATTATTAGCCATTTATGGAAATACAAATTGTAATTAGTAACACTCTTATAATTAGACAAATGAACAAACAATAAGAATTTAAGAAGTACCTAAAATATAGCACTTATAAAAGTTTCTGAGAAAGAAAAATATCAGCACCATTGCAATTTGCTAATTTTTTTTTTGAGATGGAGTTTCCCTCTTACTACCCAGGTTGGAGTAGAATGGCATGATCTTGTCTCACTGCAACATCCATCTCCCAGAGTCAAGTGATTCTCAGGCCTCAGCCTCTCGAGTAGCTGGGACAACAGGTGTGTGCCACCATGCTCAGCTAATTTTTGTATTTTTAGTAAAGATGAGGTTTCACCATGTTGGCCAGGCTGGTTTCGAACTCCTGACCTCAGGTGATCCACCTGCCTCGGCCTACCAAAGTGCTGGGATACAGGCGTGAGCCACTGTGCCTGGCCTGCAATTTGCTAATTTTTATTAAAGGTAATAGTTGATGTAACAATGGGGTGTCTTTAAGAACTGGGAAATATGGTTTTCCTCTGAGAACTAATTTTGATTCAGCATTAAATGGATTCAGGTTCAAAAGAGCAGTTACCACAGCAAGAGTGACTACAAGGCTTCCAAGGCAGCCTGTGCCCTGATCACGATGTTCACGTACAAGAAGACTGAAAATCAGACTGCCAGTCATCAAAAATCAAAATACTTAGAGGTGGTTGATAAGTAATCATGATACCCAAGCCCCCAGTGCTCCTACCCTCTCCCAGATACTCTGGAACTCCCCACAATCCAGCAGTTGGCAGAGCAGGGAGCCTCCAACAGTGCCCCCTCCTGCTGGCACTTTGCTTGATTGGAGCCCATGGTGTATGGGTTGTTATACATTTAGAATATCCTCCCTGAATCATCCACTCAAGTACTTTAATCACTGATGTATCCTTAGAAAAGGCAGCATCCAAAAGACACAATGTGCCCAATAGAACATTTCCTGGGGTTGAGGATACGCTGTTATGCCCCTCATCATACACAAAAGGAGGCTGCAGACTTTGGGACCTTAACATCTTTTAACATTTAAATCCCATAGCATCCCCTGTTTTGATTTCCGGGTCACCAAGCTGGGTGGGCAGACACCGGCATGGACTAGGCTTACCAGTTACAGTTGTCATAGCCTGATTTTACAGGCTAGTCTCTTGAGAGCTCACCCCAAGAGCAGGTTAGTATGAGTGAGCATCCTCAAGTCCAAAGGCAGCCTCTGCACATTGCTCAATTCCCCATGGGGAATGCCACCCAGTAAGAGGTGGGAGGAGCCAGCCAGTCTCTCCAATAACCCCTCTCTGCTTATACTGGCTTATCCCTGGGAACTTCTACCATCATCAGTAAACATTAGTTTTCTACATTAATACATCATGTCATTGTATTTAAGCAGCGATGAAACTTGTAACAGTTGTTTCAGCCTTCTCTGAAGCTCATTTTAACATCAAGAAGCAGTCTCTGCAGGGCTGGGACTAGGGTGAAGTGAGTAAGATGGTTAGGGTGCAAAATTTAAGGAAGCATTCACTCTGAGAGTCCTGCCAGTGCGCTGAGCGTATTTTAGGTCAGCTTTGTTGTGTCACCTGTATCACCAGCTCCAGTGAAGAAGGGAATTAAGTCACTGGTGATGACAGCAGCTGAGCTTATGGAAGGTGAGAAGGAGAACCAAGTTCTTGACCTTTCTCTTCTCTCCTTTTTGTCACTAACATTCTTGAAAAAATATGTTCTACACCAGCAGCCTCTTCCTCCTCTTTCTATTCACATTTTTATCTATTTTCACCATTTTATAGAAATTACTCTAAGATCACGATATGCAAAATTTGTTGGCCTTATTTTAGCTTTTCTCTAAATATTATCTCCTCAGCTTTTGATATTGACCATGGGAAACATTCACCATGTTTCTATCAGCATCTATCACAGATCACAGGAATTGGCTCCTAGAAAGCACTAAGTAAATTTTTATTGAAAAAATAACTTCTTTTATTGACAAAAGAAGGAAAATCATTCCCCTTCTGTTGTGTTCTCACAGCATTTTGTTCATGGGATCTTGTACTGTCATTCATATTTACTCATCTGTGTTCCAGAGGGATTGAGAGCAACAACTGTGTCTCGTAGTTCTTTGTATCCCAGCCTAGCAAAGAGCCTTACATATAATAGGTGTTCAGTAAAAGTTTGTGGAATAAATAAAATTGGTGACTAATGACACAATGATGATGTTCTAGTTACTCCAGTGATTTGTGATAAATCATTTCAAAATATAGTGGCTGATATGGTTTGGCTGTGGCCCCACCCAAATCTCATCTTGAATTATAGCTCCCATAATTCCCATGTGTTGTGGGAGGGACCTGGTGGGTCATAAGTGAATCATGGGGTGGTTTCCCCATACTGTTCTGATGGCAGTGAATAAGTCTCACAAGATCTGATGATTTTATAAGGGGTTTCCTCTTTTGCTTGGCTCTCTTTCTCTTATCTGCTGCCATGTAAGATGTGCCTTTTATGATTGTGAGGCCTCCCCAGCCACATGAAACTGGGAGTCCATTAAACCTCTTCTTTATAAAATACCCAGTCTCTGGTATGTCTTTCTCAGCAGCACTAAAACCAACTAACATAGTGGGTTAAAACAATAATCGTTTATTTCCTCTCACTTTTTCTGTTGGTCAGTAATCTAGGAAAGGCTAGGCTGGATAGCTCTCACTGCTTAAGGGAGAGGGGAGGGGCCATTGATGTGGTTGCAGTCAGATATTAGAGCTGCAGGAATCTGAAGGCTTGACTGGGGCTGGATGATCCCCTTCCAAAGTGGCTTACTCACACTGCTGGCAAGTTAGTGTTATCTGTTGGTGAGGGAGCTCTGTTCCTCTCCTTGTGGGCCTCTCTACAGGCCTGCTCGAGTGTCCTCATGACATGGCAACCGGCTTCATCCAGAGTAAGCAATCCTAAGGTGGAAGCTGTGATGCCTTTTATGACCTAGACTCAGAAGTCACATGCCTTTTTATATCCCCCACATTTTACTGGTCACACGGAACCCAAATTCAGTGTGGGAGGCGACTGAATATCAGGAAGCGAGGATAATTAGGGCTGACTTGGAAACTGGGGGTACAATAGATGATTGACCATGAAAGAAAAATTTCAAATTAAGGCAAAGCTATTCTCCAGGCATACTTCTAAAGGTAATTGTAAGCTATGAAGCCTGGAAGAAATAGTTGTTGCCTGATTGGATGGTCCTTATCTTTGAAGATATGGGCATCTGGATTAATTGTGTTTCTCTCTGCCACCTATAGCAATATCAGAGTTCTCTCCTGATGAAGTTGCTGACAGTCTATAAGGAATTAGTCTTTACCCATCCCCCAAACAGCACACCCATTTCATAGAACACCAGATCAGAGTCTGGGGTTGGTTTAGGCTTAAGCAGCCTGGACTTTTCTTTGGGCCAGGAACATGATTTGATTCCTCTGGTGCATTGAGGCTGCAATTACGTTTTAGGATAAAGTGCCGAATGCATTTATCTGTATTCCCTATGGCATGTCCCAAGGCCCAGAGACAGCAGGACTTCTGGTTCTGATGTATCCTCATAGGATCATCTGCACTCAGAGGAGCCTGGAGGAAACCCATCCCTGCCAACTGCCCCTGGGGTCCTTTTACAAGATAAAGAGAAGGCAGAAACTCCAAGGAAGGCTGGAGGAAACCCATGAGAATCACATATTCCTTGGCTACAGATTTAATGACAAGTGCCCTCTGAGCCGGGGGAGCATCCAGTGTGTTTACTCATCCATTTTTTATTCTGTAACTTGTAATGCTTCAGAAGAGATAAATTTCTAGGATCAAGAATAAAAAATAAAATAGAAATACATACTCAGGGTAACAATTTGGAAAAAAGATTGTGGAATACATGTCTATTTTTATTCATGGAAAACAAGCAATTTTGGAGGGTAGGGGCAAATTTTTTTTTGATGTCAAATATTCCTATATCTCAGTGTTTACACTGTTTTTTTTTTTTTTAATCAAAATATGGTCTAAATCCTGAATTATCCAAATAAGAACTCTAAACATTATTTTTGAATGGGTCATTATTTTTTAAATTTAAATATGGCTCTATTTTTAGTCTACAGGCTGAAATTATGTAAATGATAATTTACCAAATTCTTATGTTAATTTTAACATAGCTCCACTGATACCTTATTATGCACTAATTCAACACTCATAAATTCTATGGACCTTTTACTTTGCTTTATTAACAACCTTAGTGCGATTAGTAAAAAGAAGTCTTTAAGCTATGAAAACACTCAGTATCAGTTATGAGTCTAGAGTTGGCCTTTGAACTGTAAACTATTTCTTAGGAATAAATTAGTTCTGTAAAAATGTTAAACACTCTTAGCAAACCATATTGCATGGATTCTAGAATGTACATTTTTCAAATTTAAATATCTTTGAAATAAGGTGCATCTGAGAATGATTCTTAGGTTCCATGAAATGCAGTACGCTATTGCTTTGGTGTATTAGCCCCAAGGCTGTGAAGCTGCCTGACATATGTAGCTAGGTCAGTCATCTACTTACTATCTGTTACTTTACGAAGAAATAATAAAACCAACAGAAAGAACTACCAGAGAAAATGGAAACAGGGCTGCTTTTGATGAAAGAGGCTAAAGATTGGTTTTTGAAAAACGAACCAGTATCCAAAAACCTGAAACCAAATGCTCTGACCTGCTTTGTCCCTTACACACCTTGCATACCTGCTCCTGGCCACTCTGGCTGTAGGGGCTAATCTTGTTCTTGCCTGGGGCCTTTGTCCATGCTAATTTCTTAGCCAAGAATGCTCTTCTCTTTGCTCTTTGTCAGGCTAATTTCTCTCCTGTCCTTCATGTTTTTTCCCTTATATGTCACCTCCCCAGAGAAATTCCCTGACACCCAGAGTAAAGCGAAAACCCCATGATCTCACTTTGCCTTCATAGTACTTACAATTTCTAATTATATTATTTTTGAATTTGCTAAATTGCTGTCTTCCTTAATATACTCTAAACCCCCTAGGTCAGGGGGTCTCCCTAGGGCAAGATGGCTTTCTATAATGGATGCTGATGAAGTAAATTAAGTGAGAATGACAAAAATGAATGAACAAATAAACACTCCCAGCAATACACGTACATCATATCCTGCTACTTTTTGATAAACTCGAGGTAGAAGATTTGAAAGACCACACAGGTTCAGCAGAGTCCTGGCAGCAGTTTAGGTGCCAATGAGGGAATTTAATTCATTTGTTACCAATATTTGATAGTAAAATATTTGACATTTTATATCTAGAATAAAAAAATGCAGGCTGGGTGTGGTGGCTTACGCCTGTAATCCCAGTACTTTGGGAGGCTGGAGGTGGGCGAATCACCTGAGGTCAGGAGTTCAAGACCAGCCTCACCATCTCTATTAAAGTACAAAAATTAGCCAGATATGGTGGTGTATGCCTGTAGTTCCAGCTACGGAGAATCACTTGAACCTAGAAGGCAGAGGTTGCAGTGAGCTGAGATGGAGCCACTGCACTCCATCGAGAGACTCGTCTCAAAAAAAAAAAAAAAAAAACCCAGAAATCTCTTTGCTACTACAAGTTCAGTTTAGTTGAAATTAGACATATGCGTATTTACTTCTGTATCTCATTTAAAACAACCTTGAAAGCTTTGGTTATGGTACACAGGAATTGCTTTAATTGGGTCATTTCTTCGAGAAGAATAAGAAGGAATTTTAAGGAAGAGGTAATGGAGAGCAGAGATATTTTTGTAATGAGCCTTATAAAGATAAAAAAAATGCAGAAAAACATTGGATTGCACAATTGCATTGTCCAAACAGGAAGAAAGATTTTTGTAAGAGGGACTTTGGTGATGTTAGTAATTGGCGGGGACACAGGAGAAGATATCTCAGAATCATACAAAAAGTATAGAACATTTGCAGAAAGGAAGGAGGAAAAAAAACAAAATATTTTGTTTTCATAAATTATAATATATTATAAATTCCTACCTTAAGAAAGGAAGATCCTGGGAAATTTCCAGCAGGTCTTGTCTGGTTAGAAACTCTATGTGTTTGCACATGCTGCGTCCTGCATTAAGATGTTGAATTAAGGTGCTAGGAGGAAACTCCAGTCCAGGCCGTATTCACTAAGCACTGGAGGAAGGGCATCTTATTCTCAAGAACACCAAGTTCCCATGGGTGCTACTAGAGAACCTTGGCTATTGTCAGTGGAAAAGAATATTACAGCATGTTAATACTAATTTCAGATGTTTCTTTAAGAACTATCTTCATTATTTTTAATTTTTAATACTATTTTTTCCTCCATAGATTTCAGGTTCTTGCGAGGTATTAAGGAGTTAACTTCTGAGGTTGGAGAAAATGGCCTTTGATCTGCCCTTTCCTTTTATTTGAAAGACTCTCAAATTATGTAATAAAACTTTGTTCATGTTCCTGAAACAGAATTGACTATAAAAGACAATCAAGATATGCCAAATACATTTGGGTTTCATCCAAAAATGTTTAGTTCCCAAAACACTAGTTCCTCTGTAAGATGGCCTCACCCTTCAAGGATTTCATAACAAAGCTGAAAACAGAGTTATTTTGAAGTGTGGCTATCTGCTTAATTTAGAGCAGATTCTACTTACAGGGAATCAGAAACTATATTATAATCCACTGTGATAATAGTTTCTCCTTGTTCCATACATGTTTATGTTACTGTTGAATTATATGTTCTTTAAAGAAATATTGGGTGAATAATCATTACAGCTAAAATATACTGATAAATTAATAGATGCCTGGCACTGAGCTAAGTGATGATTTTTTTATATGAAGCAAAGGTACACTTCTTTATTGTTGATGAAGGAATGTTAAACACTCTGAAAAGTAGGGATGATAAAAAAGTTTAGGAACCTGAGAAGGATAATTTCTGTGTATAGAACCTTGGGATGACAGGCCTTCAGAATTAACTTTTTAAAATACATAGTAGATTAGGCACAACGTGGTCATGCTTAGTGCTTTAAACTTTTAAAATCGATTACTTATATAAGGTTGGTGTTATAATTCATGTAAAAGTATGTACTTTAGAAAATATATTGCACGATCTGGCATATCATTTATGGTCCTGATAAATGATAAAAACTGATACTTTTTCAAAAGGTGGTATAAAAGGTAAGGATTTAATTGCAGTAGTTACTTATATGTTTATATGCACAAACACAGACAGGGTTACACAAATACTTCCCACCATGTCATCAACTACTGATGTACCACAAACTACTGCAAAATTTAGTGACTTAAAGCAACAGTCATTTTACTGCATTTCACTCTTCTGTAGGTCAGAAATCTGAGCAGGGCTTTGCTGGATAGTCTCTTTATTCCATGTAGGGTCGATGGAGGTCACTGAAAGATAATCAGCTGGTAGATGGGTTGGTCTGGAGGATTCAGTCAAAAACCAGTGGAATCCAACAGGGGATACTGGAAGGCGGGGCTCAGCTGGCATCATGACCAGAGAATGACCTGAGGCCACACACAAGTGGCCTTTCTAGTATGGCAATCTCGAGCTAGCTGAACTTTCGACATGGCAGCACAGGGCTAGCAGAAAAAACATTCCAAGAGACCGCAGTGGAAAATGCAAGATTCCTTATGGCTTAACTTAGAAAATCCTAGAATATCACTTCTTCCATATTCTATAGTTAAGTAAGTCACTGAGGCCAGCTCCTTCAAGAGTAAGGAACAAGACTACTTCTCAACGGGAAGAGGGCAAAGAACATATGGCCAACTTTAATCCACATATACCTAGACCAATTGATGAGCATCTGGAACACAACAACTATCCATAGACTCTCTACATCAACAATCTTGGAACACTTAAGCCTGGATGGACAATGTCTACTTCTGCAACATGTTCTGGTCTTCTGTCAATGGTAAATCAATCAAATCCCCAGCTTTGAGCAGTGGATTCCTGTGGTACGTGGCTGCCCCACATCTTCTTCTACTAAGCCATTATGACTAAAACGTTTTTGTTAGTTTGTTTTTTTAAAGAAAGAGTCTCACTCTACCGCCCAGGCTGGAGTGCAGTGACCCGATCTCACTCACTGCAACCTCTACTTCCCAGGTTCAAGCGATTCTCGTGCCTCAGGCTCCTGAGTAGCTGGGATTACAGGCACCTGCCACCAAACCAGGCTAATTTTTGTATTTTATGGAGATGGGGTTTCAACATGTTGGCCAGGCTGGTCTTGAACTCCTGACCTCAGGTGATCTGCCTGCCTTGGCCTCCCAAAGTGTTGAGATTACAGGCATGAGCCACTACACCTGGCTAAAAAAGTCTTTTTGTGCATCCTGTGTCTATTTATTAGTTTCAGAGCTTTTCCCAGTCATAGGATCACAGAAGGTCAGAGCTGGAAGGGATCCCAGAAATAAAGTCTGATTTCATTTTACAGATGAGGAAGTTTAGGTTCATGTGACCTAAAGTCAGAAACTGATTAGTGACAGAGCCACAGCCTAGAGCTCCTGTTGCAATGCATGAAGAGCTTAGGTAAATCCTGATTTATCCATGGAATAGGCAGCCTATTTATCTGATTCTTCTCTTAGAAACAGTCCATCTACCATGATTTGCCTTCCTACTTCCATCATGAAGCATTTAAAAAGAAACTATTCATTCCAAGTTCAACAGTTTAATCTTCAAGTATCTAACTCATTTTTTCTCAGTCCATATTTAACAAATGTTTACTGAACATCCACCAATTTGACAGCACTGTCCCTAGCACCAGCCTATGCAGCTGAACAAATACAGACACACTTTCAGATGGGGGCTGCCTGCAAATATGCTTCCCTTCTAGTTAGAAAGTCAGAAGACACATTTCACAATAGTCACTTTACTCTAGGTCACGTATTTGATTACACTGCTTTAAGAACCTCTCTAGGCTGGGCGCAGTGTCTCACACCTATAATCCTAGCTACTCTGGAGGCTGAGGCAGAAGAATCCCTTGAAACCAGGAGGAGGAGGTTGCAGCAAGCCAAGATCCCGTCTCTGCACTCCAGCTTGGGCAACGCGAAAGACTTCCTCTCAAAAAAAAAAAAAAAAAGAAAAAAGTACTTTGTAACACAGTTCCCTATCCTCCTTTGTTTGCAGAACAGACCAAAGGGCCAAGGCTTCTTCCTTTAGAAACAGCCCATCTGTTCTAAGGATTCTGAGATTTTTGCCTATCCAGAGCATTAATTTGGAATGGGTGTAAGACTACCCACAAATCAATGTGATGGTCCAGTTGTTACTGTTCCTTTTGTTTCACCAGACGTTTGCTCATTAGATGAGGTGACTGACAGCTCTGACTTTCTAGACCACAAGGACTCTAGGTGGCTGCCCTAAGTACAGTCGTGGCAGCTGGGATTTCCTGTTTGCCCTGGTGCCCGGGCACCATTAGCTTTTGTCTTCTGCTGCAGCTAATGTGTCTTTCTCCTGGGGGGGAGGGGGACAGGACCCACCTCTGACGGTGACACCTCCTCGACATCACGTCCACGCTGGTACTCAGCTCCCGGAACTGGGCGGGATCCCTCTTCCCGCTCAGCTGGGAGATGCCCCAGGCGGGCATCCCCGGCTCTGAGTGGCGAGGGTAGCAGCCCACCCCCACCCACTCCGGGGACCTCCGGGGTCCGCGTGAAGGCAGGTGTTCCGGGGAGAAACGTGGAAGTGAGGGACACCCAGGGCCGGCGGCGCTCGGTTGGGGGCCGCAGTTGGCTCCCCCGTGGGCTCTGCGCCGGAGCCGCTCCTGCCCGTGGGGAGGAGAAGGAGCCGGATGGGCGGGCTTAGGCGCGCGCGGCGGCGGGTCCCGGGGCCGCCGGCTCCTCCCCGCGAGGGTGCCTGTCCGCCGCTCGCCGCGCTGAGGCAGTGCGGGGCGGGCGCGCCTAGGCTGCCGCCCAGCGCCCTCGCCGCGGCCATGCCCGGGCCCTAGCGCGCCTGCCGCAGCCCGCGCCCTGCAGCCCCGCAGCTCCGCGCCCGCCGCCGCCTCTTCAATGGGCAACCTGCTGGGCGGGGTCAGCTTCCGCGAGCCCACCACCGTGGAGGACTGCGACTCCACCTGGCAGACCGACTCGGAGCCCGAGCCCGAGGATCCGGGGCCGGGCGGCGGCAGCGAGGGCCCGGGGCAGGAGCCCGAGCAGTCCGCGCAGCCCCCGGACCGAGCCGGCGGGCGGCCCAGCGCCAGCGCCGCGCCGGACGAGGACGCCGAGGCGGCGGGCGCCGAGCAGGTACGCGGCCCAGCGGTGGCCTCGGGTCGGGTTGGGTCGGGCCGGGGTTCCCCAGACAGGGGCGAGCGCCAAGCCGCCCTCGCACGCGGAGGACAGGGGCGCCGGGCGGCTGCTCGCCTCTGCGACCGGGCCCCACCGCGCCGCGCCTGACCCGCCTGGCGGTGGAGCCCGGGGGCCTGCAGGAGCCCAAAGCGCCGGAGCCGCCCACTGCCGGCATGGGGCCTGGCCCAGGGCAAGGCTGGGAAGTCCCTCAAGGCAGAACCCAACTTGAATGGGTGTTTTCTTTGCCTCTGCGGCGCAGCTGGGTTATGCGAAGGTGGGGTGGGAGGAACCTGTCTAAAAATAGAGGACTGTGACAACCCCTCTAGTGAGTGTTATTGGGAGAAAAAAAAATTACTCAGAGTAAGATGGGGCTACAAGAGCAGGCAGCCAGCGCTCTCCCGCCACAGTGGGGGCTAAGCCGTCAGAAGTGTAGAGGGCCCTCCTCTGAAGTTCATACGTCACTGTTCTGCCCAACTCAGGCCTTTCAACCTAGGATTCAGGGCACTCCACGAATCTTATTTCACCAGAAGACTTGTTGATCCAAGTGTGCTTGAACCATTTCACTAATACAGCTTGGAGAGGTTAGTCAAACAATAAATAACCTCCTTAACCTCTGATGGACTGAAAATAATCGGGAACTTTTAAAAGGAGGAAATACGTAGCCGACCCTCAGAAGAACCGTGTACATCCTTGAGGTGGTTCGGGTTTCCGCTCCGCATTAGGCCCTTCTCTTTATCAGCTATGGGCAATCAAGATTGGGAAAACGTAATCCAAAGTCCAATGTGACCACAGGGTTTTGGGGGAATCATTACTTCAATATGACAGCTAATGCTGCCTCAACCATCTTGATCAACAACTCTGTTTATGATTTGCTCCTTACCTAAATGAAGTCTTAGTGCAGGCTCTGTGCTAAACATGCTATTTAAATGAACTACAATTTTGGGGTGGGAGTTTGCTGTATGGTCTCCATTTTAGAGAAAACTGAGGCTTAGAGAGAAAGGAAAACTTGCCCAAGATCATTGAGGGAGAGGATGATGCAAACCTAAGTCTATCACTACTATCAGAGCTTTGGACTTGTGAAATTGTAAATTTCCATCTGCCCCTGTGTCTGGTTTGCTGCTGTTGTTTTGCATTGCTAATTCAATCATATTAAATTAGTAGATGCTGCATTCTCATGCTTTTCCCTTCCATTTGTCTCCCAATTAAGTAATCTCTTACAGAAATTTGGGATATCAAAAAACACCAGCTAAGATTCAATCCTACTAACCAGGTCCATCTATATAAACCATTTTAATAATGTTTCAGTCAGTTAATTGCAACTCCAGTAACTAGTACACTACACCAGCCCTCCCTATTCCCTTTTAATGATTAATTTTTCTTGTTAGTATCAACATCTGACTTCCAAAAAAAAAAAAATCTGCTTTTCAATTTTGCCTTTTGACTTTCAATCCCATTTGTTGTCTCTTCCTTAGAGTCAATCTACTTGCAGGTAATACTGGAGCTACTTTTAAAGCGTATCCCAGACGGACTCCTTCACACTGCTTCCATTGCATCATCCTAGTCCCTCTGAATATTGGACAAATGATGGTGACATTAACAAAGACCAGGAAGTCTAGGGAGAATGTAGCTTTAGAGGTTAAGTCAAAGGTTCTCTTGAGTTTGATATCCTATTAGACATCCAGGTGGAGTTGTTGTAATGTAACTACCCAACAAATAATTAACTATCCATCTATGAAAGGAGACTTAGTCCAGGACTAGAGTCCTCAGCATCTGAGATCAATGGTATTTAAAGTCATGGGAAGATAAGGGGTTATCAAGGAATGATGAGGAATGAGGGCCCTGGGCACCCCTCCATTTAGAGGTATGAAGAGGAGGAGGAGCCAAAAAAGGAGGCTGACAAGGGGGTTTGGGGTCCAATGAGACAGGAAATAAACTAAGAAAGTATAGTATCCTTTAAGCCAAATACTGACAGTGTTTCAGGAAGGAAGGATGCTTTAATTGGCCCAGTGCTGTTGGGAGGTCACCTGAGATGAACATTAAGAAATGGTTTGGCAAGATGAAGATTTATTGGTGAAGTTCACAAGAATTATTTTGTTGGAGTGTTGAGGACAAAAGCCTGATTGAGGTGGGTCATGGGAAAATGGAGAAATAAGAGGAGACAGAAAGTCTGGGCAATTCTTTGGTAGTGATCTGTAAGAAAGGAGCAGATATATGGATCTGAAATTGAGGATAGACTTTCCTCAAGGAAGGTTTTGTATGTTTAAGATTAGAGATACTACAGCATGTTTGAGATCCAGAAGAGAGGGAAATTTTGATGATCCAGGGAAGAGGAACAATATGTTGTTGAACAACAGAATCCTTATTTGAGCAAGTGAAAGAGGTCTGGGTAGAGGGTCCAGAGGGAATAGGGGTTGGATGAGCAGGAGCAGATGCTGGCAAGACACAGTCATTCTTATGATAATCCTGAGAAATGGGTAGGGCATGAGTTATTATCTTTATTTCACAGATGGTAAAACTAAGATTTAGCTAAATGATTTGCTTAAGGCCTCACAAATATTAAGTAGCAGAGTTAAGATTCCTAGTCTTCTGACTCCAAGTCTTGGGCTACTGCTACTACACCAAGGTTTCCATACATCCTTCGTTTTTAGTGTGACTGAGATTGATTCAGACTTGTACTTGGAACCCAGAGTCTGGGATTCTTTTTCTTCCACTGTCACTGGACTCTGGGTGGTGTTCAACTTCTCTAAGCCCGGATACCTTGTTTCTAAGATGGAAACACTGTAACTGTCAGTCAGGTGTGTTTGAGTCAAATGAAATAATATACAAGTAAGTGCTTTGTAAATGGATAGAGTGCTTTCTATACAAATGTAGGATGATGATTCATATGATTGTAGTTGAGGCTAAATAGATTCAGAAACTTGCTAGGCAGAGCTATTTTGAAACATGTGGCAAGGGCCAGAAATCAAGCTCTTCCTTACTTATGTAACATGACAGAGTAACTAATGTTAAGCATCAGAAGATTTGGTGTTGAAGTAATTCCGTTCTTGTAGTAATAGTGAGAATCACCCACTTCAAAAATGTGTGAAAATTACTTAGAGGATGCCAGTCTGTCAACACAGATGGAGGACAGGGGTTGAAGAGAAAAGAATTTGGGGCAGAGCTTTTAATGACTCTTAAAGATCTAAAGTCTTTCTTTTTCATCATTGTCATCAGCACTTTCTCATACATCATAATAGTACATACAGGGAGGAATGCAAATTGATATTATTAACCTGCATCGTATACTTTAAAAATCACATCATGGTGATAGCAATTTTGCTTAGAGTTTAAATAGTATGAGTAAATTACCACATATAAGTTATTTCAATTGGACATCATTCCATTTGAGAGCATTTTATTGCTTTGTGTGTATATATTTTAAATGTTTATATCACATTGTATTACCATTTAGTGAATAAAAGCATTATTCATGCTTTTGTGTATTTGTCATGGTGTTATAAAGGATGTAGTTTAGAAAGCTAGTTTTGAAATCCTTTCTTTTCATAAATATTTCCAAGTACAGCTAAATGTTGCAAATTTAATGACAATTTTCTTTGTAGAACTGATTTAGTATCTTAACACATTCTTAGTATTTTGCAAAATATTCTAAAATAAGTTTTATTGTAGAATCACTTGCACAATCATTTGGTAAATGTCTTGAATTCCTTTTAGAGTTCTCTTTCTGATGCATGTTGATCCATAACATTGGCATCTATAGGTTTTTGGTTAATAATAAAGGGGTTTATTCAGTAATATATCTTAGGAAAAATGTTGTTGGTTCAAATAAGAAAAATAGGATGCTAATATTACTAGTAAGCATTATTAAAGGAACATTTATAATGTTTTCTTCAATTTGTACAGATTGACCATTTCCAGGCTGCTTTCTTTATGGATCTTCATTAAGTTTGTTCTAGAAATTTATTGGTGAAATTGTCTTGCATCAACATGTAAATGGAGTTTCACTTTTTATTTCAGGGTGATGATTCCACTGAAGCAACTGCCAAACCAAAGAGAAGTTTTTATGCTGCGAGGGATTTGTACAAGTACCGACACCAGTACCCAGTAAGAGTATAGAATATTATTTTCTAAAATGTAAACTATTTCCTTCTGTTTTTAAGTGTATGGTGCCACTGAGAAAACATGCGTGAAGGGTCCTTATACCTTTACTATATTTCTGTGTGCTGGAGATTGATTTATTTTTTTCTTTAGCAGAACTTCAAAGATATCCGATATCAAAATGACTTGAGCAATCTTCGTTTTTATAAGAATAAAATTCCATTCAAGCCAGATGGTGAGTAACATATTTGGTAAATTGCATTAAATAATCACATACACTTGGTTGTTTATTTTGTGGTTTATTTCATAGATTGGATTTACTTTGCTCTGCAGTCTAATGTGTCCCCCATGTCCTAGATCATAGGTCTGTGAGCGTGCACTTGGTAAATTCTGGAAGAAGAGCTATGGATTAATGATACCTTCCCACCACTTGTTTACATTCCTATTATCTGAAAGACAGTAGGGACAATTTTTGTCAGAGGAAAAGAGAGGAGATATATAGAACCATAGAGTTTTAGGTTATTAAGGAACATTGGAGAAGATCAAATTCAGCTTTCTCATCTCAAAGATTAGGTTACTAGGACTTAAAGCTTAGATGACTGACTTGCTCGTCACTCAATTGCAGGTTCCAGAGTCCACTGTTCTTTCCATTGTGCCACAGCTGAAAGTTATTGAGAATGTGATTGTAAAGTGCTGTTTGTATTTAGTTACCTTTCCTGTCAGTTTTCAGATTCAGGTTATCAGCAATCTATAGCAATCCCTGTTTGAAGTTCCAATATTATGGGAAGGGAATGGCAGATACAGTAGATCTCCATCCAACTCTGCCAAATACACTTGTCTCCTTCCCAAACTCTGCAATTGCCGTCATAGGATCTTTTATAAACCCATAATGAGAAGATGCAGCTGCTATGGTAATATGACCACAACATCACATACTTCACTGAAGCATTATGCTGTGGTTCATGGTGGTCATCCTAATTTTATCCAGGTCACTCCAGCAAAGCTGGCTTCTCTCCCAAGAGCTTTTTTCTGTGTGAAGAAATGGTCAGACTACTCTGGCTTCTGCTATTTGCTCTCAGTGGAAACTGAGCCAGTTCCATAGCAATGTGAGTCATGGAATGAAGGTGATAGATTGCAAGGCTTTTAAGTGGCAGGACCTTGCATTCTTTGGTGAACTAACTCAAGGCAAGAGATCTAAAGCCTGGATGGAGTTTGGGCAGAGGGAGTCCTAGTACTGTGTCCTGACAGACCTACCAGTTAGGAGTTAATACTTGAGAACATTGCTGACACGACCAGATCTATTTGTCTTTGACTTTCTGGTGTCTCAAAAGTCTGCTGTGATTTGGAGGGAAACCTCTGAATAAAATTTCACAGTTGTATTTACTAATGATAGAAATGTGCTCCTTTATTTACCAATGGAAAAATATTGATTATTCATTTTGTTAGGACTTGGGGTAGGAAAATCTTTGGAAGAAATGCAATGATAGATTGTTAATTTGAGTCTGATGTAAATTGCATACAAGTTACTGAAAAGAATACCTTTAAGTATTAAAAAATATTGAACATAAAACTATAATATTTAACTATTTTTGTATCTACTAAGGAATTTATTTTTTAAGTGAATATTTTTGGTAATCTTTATTACGAAGTTTTTTTTGAAATCTTATGTGATTGGTAGGGGTCAGAAGTTTTAAAGGCACATAAAATGTTATCCTAGTTTATTTTATAAATTGTATCAACTCACTTTCCTCCCTAGTAAACACACACACACACACACACACACACTACTTGCAGTAATCATCATCTTGCAATGGTTTATTTTACTTATCAGGCAAGAGGAGTGGTAGTTGGAAAGCAAAACAAATGGAAAATCAGAGGAAAATGGTTTCAACCTGCCAATAAAGCCAACAATATGATTAAAAACAACTTTTTAACCAAACCTTCTCAGACTGGGCCTCTACTGTAAACTGGTGATCTCTGGAGGAAACAAGAATGAGATGAGTTATGTTTGGAGAAATATTATATTGCTGTGTTTTTTCTGTAAGATTGACTAAATGGCTAGTCAGTTGTAAAGACCTTGACAGACTTAGGAACTAGGAGTATTTTGTTTTTGTGAGTTCTTGTAGGGGAAGAATGGAAGGGGTGAAAAGGGCTTACTTCTTAGAAACAGAAAAACCTATGTTCTGCTCCAAGATTTACTTTTTCACTAATGTGTGACTTTGAACAAATTGCCCAGTTTCATTATTAAAATTAGGATCATAACCCTGGAAGCTTTCTGTGAAGACTAAGCTCAATAATGTACACTCTGTGTAACATGGGCACAGCACATAGTAAGCACTTACAACTTTTTTCTACATTTTTCTTTTCTCCCTTTCCTTCTCCTTTGTTTTCTCGTCCTCATTTCTTTTCTTCCCTTTCTGCTCCCCTATCTTTCTTTTTTCCTAGGATACATTTCATTTTGATCCAATCTAGTCTTTAAAGAACTATATAACTCCTAGGCAAGGATTGGCAAACTTTTTCTATATAGGGGCAAATGGTAAATATGTTAGGCTTTGGGGGACATTGGGTCTGTATTGCAACTATGCATCTCTGCTATTGGCCGTAGACAGGACATAATTGTAAATGGCTGTATTTCAGTAAAACTTTATTTACAGAACATCTAGCAGGCCGCAGTTTGCCGACCTCTGCTTTTGAGTACATTGCCCAACAGAGGCTTCTGCAATTTGAAGTGCCTTTTTTTTAAAAAATTAGATTATATAACTGAGTATATGGGCATAGTGTATTCATCTTTTAAAAGCATTTTTCTTGTGTGCTACTATTAAATTTAAACAAGTTTTAATATAAAACTCAAGTGATTCAAATTTAAAATGTCTTCACAATGTTTTAAATGTCTGGTTCATTTTTAAATATTTACTATTTAGGTGTTTACATTGAAGAAGTTCTAAATAAATGGAAAGGAGATTATGAAAAACTGGAGCACAACCACACTTATATTCAATGGTCAGTTACATATTATCTATCTTGAACCATGTCCTATTTAATCATCTATGTTTTCCAGACAACGTTAATAGAAAAATTTTATTTTTTTAAAAAATAGGCTTTTCCCCCTGAGAGAACAAGGCTTGAACTTTTATGCTAAAGAACTAACTACATATGAAATTGAGGTAATGCAAGCTCATTTCATTTTATACAAGGTGGCCAAATAATATTGCTGTTTTACTGTCCTTGTAGCTACTGAATCATTTCAGCTGACTTTTCTTCATTTTTTATATTAGGAATTCAAAAAAACAAAAGAAGCAATTAGAAGATTCCTCCTGGCTTATAAAATGATGCTAGAATTTTTTGGAATAAAACTGACTGATAAAACTGGAAATGTTGCTCGGGCTGTTAACTGGCAAGAAAGATTTCAGCATCTGAATGAGTAAGTAAAGCCCCTGTGATAAATCAGGGGCCAGCACAATTGTTTTCTATGAAACATAGGAACGTCTAGCACCTGAGATGGGCCCAGGAATTTGGATTCAAAAGCTACTCTGAAATGCATTACATTCCTGTAACATATTCTAAAACAAAATAAAAAAACAGCAAAAAGGAACAAAATTCTAGGTATAGTTTATTGTTATTGCTTGTGTACAATTTTGTGTATCCCTTCTTGTAGGCTATAAGCTTTGTGGGGCACAACCTGTTTCTAAGCATAATGCTTTCTTAAATTCAAGAATTAAGCCTATGATGTATAAAACTCATTTTACAAGAATGAGATGGGCCAGTATATTTTCTAAAACAGAGAGAAAATTACACTTGTCTTCACTATTAGGTAAAAAACAAAAACTCACTTTTGGTTAATAAATTGCAAAACTTATGAAGAAAATCTTAAGTTTATTTGGAGTTGTTTTGCTGTATACATTTGCTTGGATGTTTATAACTTTTATTAATACTCATGACCAAACTTTATTTTTCTTAATATTTTCTTCATGTGCAAACTGTCCGTTTTTCATTTTAATTATATTTAAATTTTAACTAATTAGTTACATTTAAACTAATTATAGTTTAATTATTTATGAGTGCTGGCCTATGTAGCCACAGCTTTAAAGTACTTTTAAGCATATTATATAATTTGCTAAGCTGAGCAAGTACTGAGAACAAAAAAAATTATAACCTAAGCAATTTTTCTTTGGCCACAACAATCTGAGTTTTGTGCATCAGTTAACTCATTTTTCTGTGTGTTTTTATAGATTGCTTTGGTAAAATGGGTATAAATATTAATGTTAAACCTTCTTTTCACTTTATTACTTATAATCAATGACATTAAAATGGTAGTTAGTACTAATACACTAAACATATGGGCATAAAGCTTTATATTCCTGACTGGAAGACCCATTAACACACAACTCAAGTTAAATTTGACTTCAATTTATATAAATAGGGCACTTAAAGCATAAGTATATATACCTCTACCTAAGCAATGCAGGTAGCGATGGGCAAAGTTTCTAAGCACTGATGTTACACTGTGAAAGAACTGTATGCAGGCAGCCTGTTGACATGAAAGACAAAAGGAAAAGTAAATCTTTTCAAAGGATTTGATACTACCTCATCTTTCATCATTTTAGAGACTCACCTCAAACTTGTTATTTTTGATTGGAATACGAATCTTGCATAGTAAATTTTTGTGGAATGAATAAATGATGAACAAAATGTGGTCTTCAGCTTAAATCTCGGAGTTTTGTTGTCATATCGTCTGATTTATAGGTGGAAAGTCTTTTTTTTTTGAGACAGAGTCTCACTCTGTCTTCCAGGCTGGAGTACAGTGGTGCGATCTTGGCTCACTGTAACCTCCGTCTCCCGGGTTCAAGCAATTCTGTTACCTCAGCCTTCTGAGTAGCCAGGATTACAGGTGCCCGCCACTACGCCGGCTAATTTTTGTATATTTAGTAGAGACGGGGCTTTACCATGTTAGTCAGGCTGGTCTTGAACTCTTGACCTCAGGTGATCCACCTGCCTCAGCCTCCCAAAGTGCTGCGATTACAGGCATGAGCCACCGTGCATGGCCACACAATCTCTTTTTAAGGCTTTAATTAAACAATTTCCAGGCTTGAGGCAGGGAAGGGGAGCCTGAACTAACAGTCACTTCTTACTCCTCTGCTCCATCCTTTCTCTCTACCACCTATACCCATTTTCCTTTATGTATTGCATAGAGCTTTTCCAGCTGTGAATTAACTGCCTTAGAATCTGCCAGAAAACACATTTCTTCTCTAGTTTAGATGCAAAAAAACCTTTACTGACTAGATTTGAACAAATGATAAAGGATTCTATGAAAACGTCTATTCTATTTTCTTCTCAATTTGTTCCTTTTCTGACTTATTCTTAAATGTCATAACTTTTTGTATTTTAATGTGTATGGCATCTTGAGTACTTTAGAGTAGGCAGGGAACTCAATATATTTATAGTAGCTAAGCAGAGGAAAAATATTGAATCAAAGCGAAATAAAATAACATTGAGTGAAAAGTGACCTTGACTAAAAGAGGCAAAGTATTTTCAAACATGAGAGTACAAACATATGGACCAACAACTAAGATGTGTTTTCAATTTTGTTTGTAATCAACTTGGATTACTGAGCCATATTTAGACCCTGGGATGCCTTCTAACTTTTATTGTTTCCTGGTTCTCACCTTGTATGTCTTCTCTCTTTATCGACCTAGTCACCCTGCAATTTCAATACTATTTGCTACTCTTAACCTCTGTCTGGAACCCCAGTTTCTTTCTTTTGCCTATTATGCAATCCTGAGATGGTTTATACACTATAGGGGTTTTAGACACTCTTCTCTATACCATTTAATCTTCCTCTATACCATTTGTGACATTACAAATCACACTGAAACACCCAGTTGCTTTATTTTATAGTTTTGTTCCAGGATCCTCATCATCACTTTTTAACCCAAGTTTTTGTCCTTTTATACTGTTGTGTAAATATTTTTAATTGGAAAATATATATAGTAAATATGTACAGAAATTTTAACTTGCGCATTCATCTAGGGTTGGCTATATAAAACTGAGCTGGTTGCAAATACAGTAAATTTTGTTTAGTCATAGAGCTTCTTTTTTTAAAAAATAAAAAATCTTCTACCTTTCTATACATCTTTTTCTCATAGACATATGAAGCAGATATTGCCCAAGGGTTTTGTCACTAAGTTTTTAGAGTATGCAAACTCTGTTGGAATGTAACAACAAAGTTGCGCCTGCTGTTAGTGACACATTGTCTTAATTTTACCCAAATTTATATTGTCTCAAGAGTGTTACTTCTTATTTAAAAATACAGATATATAAAACAGACATCTGTACCATATTTTACCCTCTGGGCTTCAGAGTTGAATGTTAAGACAATAATTTAGTAAACATCAGAAGATGGAAGATGATGAACTGTTGGGCTTAGCTTTTCCAGTGTTTGGTTAGTCTGAATCATTAAGGTTTTTGTTCTGTCCAAAGAAACTTTCTCATCGAAATGTAAGACCACAGAACCTTACTCTCTTATCCCTTAATTCATCACCATCTTTCTTCCTCCTTCAAGTAATTTGCTAATTATTTCTAAGTAAAATCTTTAAGCATTTTTGGAAGCTAGGACAGTACATATAATGTTTGTAGAAAGTTCCATGTCTGAGGTATGAAGTGGACTTTAGGAAGTTAAGTGATAGTTATGGTTATGTGGCAATACTGGGTGAATAAATAACCTGGGCTGTTGAGAACACCTATGATTAATACATGTAGCTCATGATTCTTTTAGAATTTGTCCAGGCATGTGTAATAAAGATGAGCTGAGCAAGGTTGGGAAGTTGCATCATGAATTGTGACAAAATAGATTTAGAAAACATTCATCCAGTAATGGCATTAGTTTTGCGATAGAGAGGAAAGACGTTAGTGTAATCTGGAGAAAAATGTACTCTTGGAATTAAGGCCATTAGAAATAAAATTTAAAATTATCAGATAGGGAAAGAGGAGGACAGAATGACCAAGGTTTGAAGAAAATTAGGTTAATTTGGGATAGGTACAAATATGGTGGTCCTTAATACCGTATCTTTAAATAATACTAATAGTTTTAAAAAGTATCTAGTACTTACTGGGTTCTAGATACAGAGCATGTGTATCATCCCATTTGATTCTTATAACAGTCCAGTAAGTTGCAGATCATTTTCCCCATTTTACCAATGAGGATATTGAGATTTAGAGAAACATAGTTTCACTTAGCTGCTAAATAACAGAGCCAGGGTATGAATTCAGGCTAAACTCCGAAGCCCATGCTCTTAACTGTTAAACTATGCTCTGCTAAGTAAGTTAGTTTTGGATCCTTCGTCAGAACTGTTTTAGCAAAGTAGAGTGTTTCTTGCTGCTGTCCTTGTCAGCTGGCTTATGTGGTGGATTTTGCTGGTCAGCTGGCATTATAAATTGTACCAGTCAGCTGTTAGCTAATGTGTTTGTGTTTAGCAATGGTTACCTGTGATGAGTACAGTACATTGATGTTGATACAAATAAATGCTCTGTTAGATCATTCATCTTCAGTGTATTTTCAGTAATAAACAATTCAACAGTGGTAATAAGTTTAAACCTAAGAATTTTTCTAATATGAAGAACTCGATAGGCAAGGGAAGTTTATTTTACACATTTGACTTTCACATAGATTGACATTACATTAGGGCATACGGCTTTAATATCTACTGGTTTATTCTTAATGATATCTAATATGGCTTTAAAGTCATTACATGGCATATTTCCATAGATTATATTTCCATAAAAAATATTTTCCCAGTAGTTTTCATTCTCCTGCTTTCCTACACCTGATTTCCCCCACTCATTTTATTCAATCTTCTCTTCCAGGTCCCAGCACAACTATTTAAGAATTACTCGTATTCTTAAAAGCCTTGGTGAGCTTGGATATGAAAGTTTTAAATCTCCTCTTGTAAAATTTATTCTTCATGAAGCTCTTGTGGAAAATACTATTCCTAACATTAAGCAGAGTGCTCTAGAGTATTTTGTTTATACAATTAGAGACAGAAGAGAAAGGAGAAAGCTCCTACGGTTTGCCCAGAAACACTACACGCCTTCAGAGAACTTTATCTGGGGACCGCCTAGAAAAGAACAGTTGGAGGGAAGCAAAGCCCAGAAAATGTCTTCCCCTCTCGCCTCCAGTCATAACAGTCAAACTTCTATGCACAAAAAAGCCAAGGACTCCAAAAATTCCTCCTCAGCTGTTCATTTAAATAGCAAAACAGCTGAAGAAAAAAAAGTGGCACCAAAAGAGTCTGTGGAAGAGGCAGACAGGCCCAGCCCAGAGCCCAGCAATGAAGCTGCTAAGCCAAGAAATACAGAGGACAGTAATGCTGAGAGTGTGAATTCTCAACCTGAAAAAACAGTTACAAATCCCACAGAAAAAAAGAGTGCATCTCCTGAAAATAATGAAGAAGGTGAAAATCATAACCAAGACAGTGAAAGTCCTGGAAATACAAATTGCCATGAGGCTGTACTAGTACAGTGAATCATCAGAAAACCCATAAGCCAGTTTAGGTTGGAGGGGAAAATAATGACTATCATTTATACTAAAGAAGGGACAAGGTCACATTTCAAATTTTTGCCATCTGTTTGTGATTTCTGTGATAAGCATTTTATTGTTGTGTTTTCATTTTGGATGACAATGAATTGAATAATAAGCAGATTTAAGATAAGACCCAATAAATGAATGTATTCTGTAATGCTTTTAGGATGTAAATTTTGAAATTCTGTGTATACTAGTTACTTTGAAAATATTCTCAGAATATCTAGAAATTACCATGTAATATTTTATATACAAAATATATTCTTTTGAGACATAGTCTACGTGAAGAAAACCAAGAGGATAATTTCATTGGATTGCCACACCTTTACCCAATTTATGGCTTAATTTTTTTTTTTTTTTTTTGAGACAAAGTCTCGCTCTGTCACCTAGGCTGGAGTGCAGGGGTGCTATCTCGGCTCATTGTAACCTCCACCTCCCGGGTTCAAGTGATTTTCCTCCCTCAGCCTCCTAAGTAGCTGGGACTACAGGCGCATACCACGATGCCTGGCTAATTTTTGTATTTTTAGTAGAGACGGGGTTTCACGGTGTTGGTCAGGCTGGTCTCAAACTTTTGACCTTGTGATCCGCCCGACTTGGCCTCCCAAAGTGCTAGGATTACAGGCGTGAGCCATCGTGCCTGGCCAATTATTATTGTTATTACTTTTAACAAAGTTTGATCTTTTCAAATGTATTCAGAAACTAATTTGGATTCTTTGATTCCAGCACCTCAACGTGTTTATTTTTAGATTCCGATAAGTGAAATAGATCGCCTTGTGGAGCTCTGACCTCCCCAGCTCATCTGTCAGTCCTGCTGTCCTCACCTCCTTGCCTCTTTCCATACTTACTCTTGAGCTACCATCTTTGTCAGCTAGGATTTGTGTTTCTAGTGTAATTGGCCCTCCATATCGAGGTCCAGCATCTGTGGATTCAACCAATTGCAGAATGAAAATACTTGGGGGAAAAATTGATGTTTACATCTCTACTGCATATGTAGAGATGTAACCAGCTTTTTTTATTATTCCCTAAACAATACAGTATATTGGGTTTTTTTGTCATTATTCCATAAACAATACAGTATAACAACTATTGACATTATATTGTATGTATTAGGTATTTTATAAGTAATCTAGAAATGATTTAAAGTAATTTACCTAAGCGACTTGAGCATTCCTAGGTTTTGGTAACTGCAGAGGGTCCTGGAACCAACCCCCCCACAGATATGAAGGGACAAGTGTATACATTAGGATGATCTACATTGAAATCTACATGGAACAGAGTACGACTTCTAATTGTATGATTTCAAGATTTTGCTTTAAGTTAATAAAATTGTTTTCAGTATTAACTGCTTAAAAACAAATTTTGATTGAAAACTTCAAGAAAAAAACTTTCTTTGGCTGTTCCATATACATTTGTTGGTTGATTCTGAATGTAAATGACTGAAGAATTAAAAAACAAGAAATTATTCATTTCTAAAAGGCATGCCTCTTGCACTGTGAACAAGACAGTCCCTTAAACCATGAATATGTCAATATTCTGTGGATTATGAAATTAGTAATATTGCTTAGTCCAAATGTGCGTTTTTAAAAAAAGTATAGTTTTGTGCATCTCAAAGTTCTCAAACTTCAAATTGAGAACAAATTTAAAAGTCCATATATGCAGCTCTAGTAAGCACTTAATATGTTACATAGCACTGGCTAAGAACAATTTTGTTTTCTCTATTACTAATTATTACAAATCAAAAAACACTGTGATAAGAACTTCAAAGCATGCATACAAATATAGTTAAAGCAATGAATAGATGAAACATTTCTACTTTATTTCATTTAGAAAGGAATTAACTTGTTTTCAGCTTTTAAGAAAAGTCCTATTTATTTTAATTCCCTAGGGAATTTGTAATATGTCCTACTTCCTATCACATATCATCTTCTGTTGATTCTATTGAGCCATGTTTTCTGCAGTGGATTTCTTAAAAATAATCACACTTACAGCATGCCTCTAGAAATATGGTTTTACTGCTTTGAGGTTTACATGGAACATACCAGTTGCTTAACTCTAATTTTTATATAAAAAAATAATTTTTTAATATGAATCTCAGTAGTACTTTTGTTGTATATCATATTCCAATTAGTATGGAACACTTTCTCATTTTTGCTTCCCATAATATGCCAGTTTTTGCTTTCTAGTGTTTTGTGAGTATTAGGATTTGGCAATCTGCTTTTTTCATTTCAGTTTGTATTTTACATGCAAGAAAAACATGGACCCTCTTATATGGTGCTTATTGTAGCAGTGTCTCCATAGAGCTCAGTAAATAGTTTTACAAGGTTTAGAGGATGAGAGAAGACTGTCAAATTAGCTGAATTGTAGAAACAAAAATAATTTAATTCAAAGTTAACTTACCAATTTTGCATACATGATAAAATGTTCAGACCACTAAAGATTGTGACCAGATATTACAATATTAATAAAGTTAGCAGATACTAAAACCAATGAATGTAATCTGAATGACTTAGAAATTGTAGTATGTTAGAGCCCTTATGAGTAGAAATGTTTCATTTAGCAATTTAACTTTTAGAATATTATTCCTACTTAGGATTTTGATTAGATTAGACGGTTAAATTTGAGAATATTTAGTCACAAGGGGAAAACTTCCTGGCATCCATCTTAAATAGTAGTGTTTTCCCACTATGGTGTTTTTAAATGCATATTCATATGTAACAATGTGTTTCTTACATTTCATCTGTAAATAACTTAATCATTCAATGGAAAACAAGTAAAGGATAGCATTCCTTTTGCAGATAAAAATTGAGTGTCTAGAATTTTTTTCTATTAATGCTTTGTATATTAGTTTTTAAAATAAGATCTATATACATGTATTTATGTGTGTCTTATATATGAAACAGTTCTCTGGGTTTGACTCCTATGTTTTGTATTTTTTAAAACTACCATATGCTTGCAGAAATTTATCGAGAAGCTGTTACAAAAAATGCAGTGAAGCATGACCAAATAGCTAGAAATATTACTGAATCTTTACAAATATATAGTCTTTATTGTTGTACTGTGGAGTGCAAGTATACTAAATACTGGCTATTGATAAAATACAAACTTGTATTTCATGGCAAATAGATGTTATATCGCTTGATTAGTCTAGAGCATTTCTAATATTTTGTGCTTTCATATATCAAAGGAGATTATGTGAAACTATTTTGAAATAATGTAAAATGACATGTAGTTATATATTTCTGTAAAGAGTTTATAACATGAAGAATATTATACCATTATACATTTCATACTCGATCTCACAAATTCAAAAGAATGATAGAGGTGAAAATATGTTTACTTTATCTAAATCAAGTCTAGTTGCCAGCTCAAAAATCATGTTATATAGTTTTATTTTGAATTTAGGTTTTGGGACTACTATTTTCCAGCTTCAATGAGAAAATAAAATCTACAACTCAGGAGTTACTAGGGAAGTTCAAGTATTTTTTTGCCAAGTATTAAAAATATAAACATGAAAATGCCATAATGCCTGTCATAGTCATTGTTTCCTATTTTGTCAGATAAAATTACCCTGCTTCTAGCTTTTATACTTTAATCTGAGTGAAAGTATGATCGGGTGAAAAGGAAAGACAGTACAGTGTTACATCTGAGTTACTCTTTGAAAAATCACAGTAGTAAATGAACCTCAACACTGGTCAAAAATTGGTTAAACTAATGGGGGGGTATTTGGTTAATTGTTTTAATATTCAATTTTCAAGTTATAGAGTTATGGTTTGAGCATTCATCCATACTGAGTAACAAAACATTTTTTAAACTATAATGGAGAGCCTTCTAAAGCTTTATTTTCTAATGTAAGGTACAAAGGATATTCTTGATCTTGCTTGATTGTAACTGGATCTACAGGTTTTTAATGTCTCTTAGGGGTGAGTGGTGATCCTCTGTTGTAGGAATATTTTTGAAGATTTCTATTTTGTTTTCCACTTAGGAAATTCCCCTCTCTCATTTGGGGTATATGTGTTAAACATAAGGTAGGTCGTATTTAGACATGCTAGAATCGTTAAATGTAGGTGAAGTTGTAGAGAAAAATGGCCTGGGTCAATGTAGGATCTAGAGAATTAGGAGTGTACATTTGTTGTTGTTTTTTTTTTTTAATTTGTACTGTTTATTACAGGAACAGATTTGTGTGGGTAATCTCTAGGGTAACAGTGAGTACTACCCTGCTCCTTCTGCAGTCTAGTTATCCAACCCACCCAGCAGACTGTGTTCAGGGACAGAATGTTTTTAGAAATCCCTATTACTGAAATTAATAATATAGCTATAAATATGAATGTCTGGAGGTATCCAGATGTGCCTTAACAAATGTAAATGATTTTCATTCAGAAGTTTGCATTTTTACTCCATTATAAAATCTCATCATTGGGAACTTTCCAAACCATGATATCAGTTCTTTTGATGGAATTTGGAGACATTGCTATTTGGGACAATAGCATTAGTTCATAAAGAAGTGTACTCACCACATTACATTTATTTATGCTTTTTGTAGTTTAGCTACATACCATAATTTTCAGTTTAAACATTCCTTAGTTACTGCAAGTAATATTTGTTTTGCTTCTTAGATGCAGATGGATGCAGAAATGGAATTATATTAAAGAAATTATTAAAAGTTTAATTCCAGTAGATGGAGAAATCTGAAGCTAATTTTAAAAGTTTTATGCTGTCATCTCATTAGAATCATTTTAAAAGCATTATTGCATTTTTCTTAGGTTAGAGAGAGTGTTCTTTGTCATTTTTTTCCTATTCTGTTGTGAAGTTTGTTTCAATTATTTGAGGGAAATAACTTTAATATGTTTATTTTCCTGAATTAAAGTTTTCATGTAGAGAATACAATTAGATGTTTTGTGTTATGACTCAAACTCTGGCTGGAAGTAGAGTTCAGAGAGGGAGAAGGGACAGGAATCACTGTGGGTGTCTCAGAAAAGTGGCACCAGGGCTGGGCTCCACCCTTCTCCCTTGGCATGATGGGTCCTCAGATCCTCCTCTGGATAATGAGGGTGAAAAGGTCTAACTTCTGGGGAGGAAGAACCATCTTGGACTCCATACACAATTTTGATGGGTATCAGTTTTCATAATATCTGCTCTAATTTATTTTGTAGTTATTTAGAAACTTGTAAGCAATTGGGCACTAGTAAATTATAGTTATATCTTAATAATGATCTTGGGATCTCTTCACCCCTATTTCTTTAAAAAAGGGAAGTTGTTCATTTATAGCTATATATTAATATAAATATTTTTATAAAATGATTAAGAGAAAAAGCAGTAATGATCACTTACTGTGCTAAAATACTTTTCTAAAAATAAGCTCTAGGGTTTTTCATAGTTTTACTTTTTAAATTATAGTTTGTGTAACAATTTACATTAACTAGAGAAGTTAGATATATAATAAGCTTTGGTACTAAGACATTTACATTCTGCACTCAGTCAAATGAACATTTTTTTCCAGTGCTAACAGATTTTGTTTCATGTGAAGAAAAAGAAAACACAAATGAAATAAAAGTCTAGAAAAAGCAACAGGAAACTCACCACAGAAATAAAGACATAACCCTTGATAAGTTTGTGTAAGTTCCAGAATTATTGGAAGCAGGTAATGAATGATTTAAAAAAGCTTTTTTGTGGGGCATGCTTTAAGAATCAGCTCTGTCTTTGTGCCAAGGAGATGAGGTATTGGTGTGCAAACAGATCCCATTAATATTCTCATGTGAGCCATGAATTCCACTTACTCTGTGTTGAAGCCTTCGAGTAGACGGATAGATGTAATCAGGTAATCAACTACCAAGTTTAATTTCTTTGCCTGTGTGTACTAACAGTTGGTAGTTTTACTAATAAGTTAAATTGATGGACTGGCTGCAGATAAGAGAAAGACTCAGTGATAGGTGGTTTGTGAGTGAAGTAACTCAGTGTCAAGAGTTGACAGCATATTAATTGTGTGGCATTATAATTGTGAGAAATAAATGAGAGCAAAAGGTTAGGTCCTTTGACGAGCATTTTCCTCCTGTTTTTAAAAAGCGCTTCAAGTTGTTTCCTAAGTAAGGTAATCTGTTTATTATTATCTAAGAAGAGGGACGGCAGACTATGTCATTTGGAAACTATTGTGTCCCTTGTATTTTAAATATTTCAGGAAAATGGCTAAATTGTTACAAACGTGTCATTTACTTATAAGCTCTGATTCTCCAGTGGCCACTGGGCCTTCTCTGTGCTCTGTATTCAATCGCAGTATGAATTACAGAATGCTGTGCATGTTTGTTAGTACCAATACCATGTGTATGTGGTAGAAGTTGTAACCAGTTTCTGGATCTGTATGGTACTATAAAATACTTATTTTATAATTCTGTAACCGTATGGCAGTGTTATGCCAAAAATGTATAAAGAATAGTTTGTTGCTTACTGCTGTATTTTAAAATATTGTTTCTAAAATAGAGTTCCTTTTGAGTAATTATTTTTATTAACTATTGCCAAATATATATCCTGTAAAACTAATAAAAGCCACTACATCTTAGGTAACATTTTAGCATTGTGCTAGAGTACATTATGGTGATTTTGCACGATTAAAATATTTTTAAAGAACCAGAAAAAAAATGACTTTATTTTCCTGTCATTAAACATGTATTTTTATGATTAACATAAGACTAACATTTTCTTTTATCCTCAAAAATAAATATTGTGAAAGGTGAATCATATGTTGTTTTTATTGTGCAATTTTACAGATCACATATGTAAATACTTGGATGTTTATTGTTATCTCTTGTGTAATCCAATTTTAAAAGTATTTTTCTTACAGATAAATGAGTGTGAATAGCTAATGAAGATGAAAGATGTTTTTCACTTAAGTAGGCTAATATTTAAGTAGTCAAGTTTTTGATTAAGAAAAAATGCAATTGCAAGATGTAAGTGAGGAGGTTGCTTTAAGAATCACAGGACAATGTAGACAAAAATGAGGAAAAGCGTAGTATTTGAGCTTGGCTGCATTCTATATACGCAGGCAAAAAGGCTGAAAGATTACTAAGAATAAGTTGTAGTAAGAGTGAAGTCAGATTGTGCATAACTGAGAAACTGATAGCAAATAACAGCCTCAGTGGTTATTGAGCATGATTTTAACTTCAGCCTTTTGTATGAATGGTTTAGTTCAGAGAGAAGTGCATACGTGCAGTCATTTTCATTAGGGAAGAATAGATACATTCTGTTAACAGAAAATAGGATTTTCTTTTCCCGACAGATTGAATGTCTGAAGATACCATAAAATCTGAAGAAAATGGAGATTCTTAGGATAGTAATAAATGCAAGACTGAGCTTGCACTTCTGCAAGAATGTAAATTTTAATATGGGGGAGATTTTGGGAAAAGATTCATAATATTTCCTTATTTTAATCCTAACGTGGATGCAAAACAGGCAAGCTGGTATTTCAGGCATGTGGGAAATTCCAGCCTGAATCAAAATGATGACAGGCAGTTTAGGCTTTGATAATGGTGAGTGGATGAGCTGTCAGACTAACATGGGGAGCAAGGAAGGATTATCCTGCCCTTGGGATTATCCCCATGAATATGTAGGATTAATTGAAAGATTATTTTAAAATAGGATACTAAAGAGACAGATTAGAGAGTTAGCATGGATTCAACTTGACTATTCAGGAAAACGGTTTATTAATTTTGCTACAGTAGTTAGCATTCTATTTTTATAACTTTATTGCTTATTCAACTCTAAGAATATACAAATATTTTCTTCTCAAATGGTATATATTTTTGTTATTGAAATAGCTAGTTTTATTTACTCTCAGCTTTGAAAAGAAAGAAGTTAGAAGAATGAATAAACAAAGGATAATTGTTGACAAGGTGAACCAAATGAGGTCTGACAGCTCACCTTAGAACACTGAGGTTGTCTGACATCTTTAAATGGATGATTTAACTGTTGTGAGGAAGAGAAGTTCAAGGAAAAGCCCTGAAGGGAAAAAAAGTAAGGACAGAGAGACATTTTGTTTAATGGGGAAAGAGCAGGCTCTGAAGCCAGATGGACTTTGGTACAAGTGGCAACATCATCTATAATTGGCTGTGTGGTCTTGGGAAGTAGTGTAAATTCTCCGGGTGTCTGGTCTCTTGTTGGTAATACCTGCTTTGTGAGTTTCTTGGAAGGATTGGACAGTGTAGGTGAAATGCCAGGAACATATTCCAGACACTTGTTAATAGTAGCTGCTGGGGTTCTGGGAAAAAAAATAATATGCTTAGTTATGACAGGAATTTGTAGCATTTATTTTAGTGAAAATCAGTCTAATCTAGTGGAGGTTAACCAGGTTTATAGGTCAAAACAAATACTGTTAAGTTTTACTTTTATTTTAATATAGTTTTATTTTAAAAGCTAGCAGGTATGGAATTAATGATTTTATATTAGATACACCGATATTGACAGGACAGAACATTTTCCTCACTGTGAATGTAATGAATGTACAAAACAGCCCTTTGTTACTTCAATTTTTTGAAATGGTTTCTTTTCTTCCAAGAAAAGAGCTGGAGTGTGAGACAGAGGTGAAGTCTTTAAGTCAGATGACCTTAGTTTATATTAGTACACTATCAGTTTCTTATTGAAAGCTGGAAATTTTAATTTCTAATCCTCCAAATAGATATGTACTTTATATCTTAGTAGGAGGCCAACTAAAAGTTAACACAATTTAAAAATATGTATGTAATTAATTCTATGAACATGGTGGCCTAATTGTTATTCTTTTCTTACAACTGGAGTTAGAAGAATGAATAATTTTGTGCTAAAGAAACATTCATCTTTCAAAATTCAAAATTATAGATATTTTCATACTGTGACATTAAAATGGGGCCACTGAAAATCTTGGGTCATTGTTTCATACAGCTGTTTATCCCCTCAAAGTACCACCCCTATAGTATACAGAAGATGAAATATATTCTCATTGTTTAATAGAAATTGGACATTTTTATTTTTTTTAAAAAACAAAAATCTAGGCCGGGTGCAGTGGCTCACACCTGTAATCCCAGCACTTTGGGAGGCTGAGGCGGGTAGATCACCTGAGATCAGGAATTCGAGACCAGCCTGGTCAACATGGGGAAACTCGGTCTCTACTAAAAATACAAAAATTAGCTGGGTGTGGTGGCAGGCACCTGTAATCCCAGCTACTCAAGAGGCTGAGGCAGGAGAATCAATTGAGCCTGGGAGGCGGAGGTTGCAGTGAGCCGAGACTGTGCCATTGCACGCCAGCCTGGGTGACAAGAGCGAGACTCCCTTCTCAAAAAAACAAAAAATCTAGGCTTCAACTAATTTCTCCTCATTTTATCTGAGTGTCTAGAAATGAGAAGGGAAGTTATAGACGTGTATAGTTGGTAGTGTGAGTCCTAATTTTGCAGATAATGAAGGTGAGGGATGGTCAGGTGTCATGACTCTGCTCCTCTAAAAGCTGCAGATGCAAGAATTTGAGGGAACCAAAGCTATGTGGCTCTTTTCAGTGGGTTTGCAATATGTGGTTCTTTTAAGTTAGTGAACACCTCTTAATAGAATGCATTCAAGAGCATCAGCCCAGACAGTGGGCTGACCTGTGCTGCAGTACTAATCTAAGACCAGAGTCCTCTTCATAAAAGAGGCTTCCTCACCACTTAATGTGTTTGCCACCTGGCCAGTGCTTATGTTTGGTAGGTTCTGAAGTAGGTCCAAACACTTCCATTTGGGAAACAAACCACTGGGTCTATCAAAAATGGTCTCTGAATATAATCATCTCTGACAGCATGTCTGACTGTACATAGTAGCTCTTCTAGATTGCATCCCTGGGATAATGTGGAGTCTGCTGTACTGCTATAACCCTGACATTTCTAATCTCATTGAATGACACTGCCTGATCCTCCAACTGGAAACCAGGGAGCTGTTCCTGGCTTTTCATTCATCGACACATGTAATTTGATAACAAATTCTGTTGATGCTATTCCTTGAATTTGTCTCCAATCCCCACTTCATCATTACCTCCAGTGCCTTCGCTGATCTTTATCTACTGCAAGAAACTCCCGATTCTTCCCTCTGCCACCAGAAAGCATGCAGCCTTCACAAAATGCCATGGTGTATCTTTGTATCTTAGGTGCCTAACAGGGTCCATAATAAGCACTTAATAAACAGTCATTGAATTAAAAAAATATTCAGCAGTAATATCTTGAAACAAATGTACAGCTGCTTATAAATATACAAGCAGAAGTGTAACTCTATGGGCAGCTACTCATGACCCCTTTTCGTGGTAAGATTTCTTCAAGACAATACCTTCCAAAGTGAATTATTTGTGTGATAAAAAGGTTTCATAAGTATTTAATGTTTTGTTTTACAAACCCAGATCATAGTTCCTTCCTGGTTTCTCGAGTCACTTAGCAACAAGGATCATTAGTTTTTAAACTGATTTAAAAGCAGGTTCAAATTCTAGGTTAAAAGAAAGGAAGGGAAGTACATGGTCCCACATTTCCTGCTTGGCTTGTAATTTTAAATAAGATGAATTAATTTTACAATCATTTTAGTAGATCAATGAAGTACCTGCTTCAGTGCCTGGCTGAGAGACGCCTGGAAATAAACAAGTGTGAGCACCAAACGGAAGTCTCTCTGTAAGGAAACCATCTGGAGCATTTGGCAAAATAAAGAATTCCCTTGGCAGTTCACAGCACGGCTGACTTCCCCAGTTTTCACAATTTAGACAGAAATTCTGACTGCCAGCAAATGCTACTCTTTTAAGGTATGGCTTTTCCCCTTAATGTTTAATATTCAGATTGTATTGTTTCTTTGATTTCAGCTTTCCTGTTTTTCTGCATCTTGACAACCAAATTGAAACTAAAAGCTCACTTATTTTAAGGTTTCTTTAAATAGAAACCCTAGGGATTTTCTAGTCCATGGAAGTAAATGATCACTTAAATTCGTTTAACCTTCTTGAGCTTCAGTGTTTTGTGGGCTTTGAAAACACTCGAGCCTAAAAGATTTTGTGAAAGGGGTGGTTCTTCATTTTGTTTGTCCTCTTTTAGCTTATGGTGATGAATTCAAATTATAAAAACTGTAATGCGGTCACAAAATCATTCACACCAAACTCAGATAGGTCAAGAAACGTAGCGCCTGTTCTTAATTATCTGACCTTCATGAGCCCCGCCCTGATCATGGTTAGGGGAATCTTCCATTTGCCAGTAGAAACTACTATCACTTCATGTTTATATTTCTCCTTTTAAACATCCAGACTATCCAAAATTCAAATCAGGGCCAGTATAACAGCCTCTTTGGAATGACTATTTCTTTTGGTAAATTACTAGTCATTCAAATTTTACACTCACCTCTCTTTTTCCTGCTCAAGATGGCTTCTTGGGGGCATTGAGGTGGTTTCATCTGTGGCAATAGAGACTAGGTGAAAAGACATATAGGGTGTCCTCTGGATGCTCTTGAATTGCAGCTGTGGAGTGGCTGGGCTAGGCTGCTCCTCTGGACTGGTAACTGCCACGGTTCAAGTGGTCTCATCTGGCTGTCTGAGTTTAAACCTAGTGGTGCCTATGGTGGAGCCAATTGCCCAATATCCTTCAGTCTTGAAGCTATTACTAATAGTAGCCACATCATTTAGACTCCAAGCTTCTGTAAAGTCATGGGCAATGTGGAAGGCATCTGTATGATGTAGAGAGATTTGGCCCTGCAGTTTGAATTTTATCTTTGAGATTTGGCTATGTGACTTTAGGAAAGTTAAGTGACCCTATGAGCTTCAGTTTCTTTGTAAAGTGGAAACAATACCTGGCAGAGGCCTGAAGGTTATAATATTACAATGTTTATTCCTGACACAGACTGGATAATATAAGACTATTGTTAATATTTCTTGAATATTTGTGGTTTGAGTGTTCTTTTAAAGCCCAAAATCAAAAAGGAGAGTAAGGAGGGAAAAAAGAAAGGAAAGAAAGAAAAGACAGAGCCAGATCTCTATTTAGTATTTTAGATTGCTCTTTGACTTTTGTTTGGAGTTTATTTCTTTTTTTTTTTTTTTTTTTGTGA
>PVKP010016180.1:0-48765 GCA_004027715.1 Plecturocebus donacophilus | reverse complement strand
GGTAAAGAGCATCACCATAATGAAGAATCTACATCAACTAATGGACAAAACAGCCAGCTAGCATTACCAGAAGCTGCGATTTTCGTCTCTGATAAAACAGACTTTAAAACAACAAAGAACACAAGAAACAAAGAGGGACATTACATGGTGGTGAAAGGATCAATGCAACAAGAAGAGCTAACGATCCTAAATATATACGCACCCATTATAGGAGCACCCAGGTACATAGGGCAAGTTCTTAATGACTTACAAAGAGACTTAGACTCCCACACAATAATAGTGGGAGACTTTACCATTACACTGTCAATATTAGACAGATCAACGAGATAGAAAATTAACAAGGATATCCAGGACTTGAACTCAGACCTGGAACGACTAGACTTAACAAATATTTACAGAACTCTCCTCCACAAATCCACAAAACATACACTTTTCTCAGTATCACAATATACCTATTTTAAAAGTGACCACATAATTGGAAGTAAATCACTCCCCAGCAATTGCATAGCATTTCACAGGTTTAAATAAAATATTGGTTGGCTCCTTGTTATTTTCATCCTCTATTCCTTCCTGTCTCCATTGTTAAGCACAATTATTGGCATAAAAGAGGTTTTTAATACCCATTTTTAGACTGTATTCTAGCCTGGGCAATAAAACAAGAATCCCATTCTCTCTCCCTCTTTCTCTCCCTCTTTGTCTCTCTCTTTCATTCTTTTTTTTCTTTCTTTTGCTGTTTCTTTCTCCTTTTCTCTCTTTTTCTAAAAAAAAAAAGTTAATAAAGCTGAAAATTGCAAAAAATAAATAAAACTGCACAAAATGATTTAGAGGTCTAGACATACATATCAAAGAATGAGCAAAAAGATTTGAAAGAGGTTGCCTCTGGGAAAGGGAAACTATGAGGCAGAGGGTCTGAGGACTGCTATTTATATTATTCACTCTTATAGAACTAGTTGACTTATTAAACTGTAATACCAAAGCTGGGTGTGGTGGCTCACATCTGTAATCCCAGCACTTTGGGAGGCCGAAGTGGGGATCACCTGAGGTCAGGAGTTAGAGACCAGCATGGTCAACATGGTGAAACCCTGTCTACTAAAAATCCAAAAATTAGCCAGGCATGCTGGTAGGAGCCTGTAATCCCAGCTACTCAGGAGGCTGAGGCAGCAGCACTGCCTGAATCTGGGAGGCAGAGGTTGTAGTGAGCCCGTATTACACCACTGCACTCCAGGCTGGGCAACAAAGGGAGACTTCGTCTCAAAAAGAAAACAAACAGCAACAACAACAACAACAACAAAAGAAAGCTAAAAGCAAAGGTAGCACCATCAAAGACTACAGAACCCAGACTTAGAGCAAAAGACTCCTTTGAAGTCTAGTTCTACAACAAGCAACTAAATAAGTCATTAGAAAAATGAGTCTGTATATTTCCCTTTCTCACCTTCAATTCCCCAGTAACCTTACACCTTTACAGCTGAAGTAAAACGAATCTTTAAGCTTATTAAACCTCAAGCTTAAAGGTAAGAAAGTCTGAAATACTCAGTGAGAGAATATAAGCATAAATGGACAGGGAAATATGATTTTGGCCAGTAAGAGAAAACTTGAGGTTAGCAGTAATTAATTGAAAGTGAACATTCCACATGGTTGTGTGTTTAACATGCAAGTCCAGGTATACAGTACATCTACTGATACCCTGAGGATCCACTTTGGCTGGCTCATTGCTTTAAGATTTTTGCTCTTGGTTCATTGTTACTCTCTTCTATATTATCTGTCAATCTGCAGTGATTACAAAATCCATGTACATGATCTTTCCAATACCTTGGTTTCTCAGTTTCTTGACCTCCTTCTATAATAATCATATCCTTTCACTCTCCTAAGCCACTTATTCTTGATCTTATCATTACCAATACCTGGAAATCTTCCATTATCTTAATTTCAATCACCCCACTCATCACTACTTATTTTCCCAGCTCCGTTTAGTATTTCAATTCCAATAATCTTTCATCCTTTATCCATTGATACTACTACATTTACACTATCCCTCAGCTCCATTATGTCCTCCCTTCCCTCCTGATATGGTTTGGCTGTGTCACCACCTGAATCTCATCTTGAATTCCCACATGTTGTGGGAGGTACCTGCTGGTAGGTAATTGATTAATGGGGGCAGGTCTTTCCCCTGCTGTTCTTGTGATAGCCAGTAAGTCTTATGAAGATCTGACAGTATTATAAGGGAGAGTTTCCCTGCCTAATCTCTCTCTTTGCCTGCTGCCATCATGTAAGACATGACTTGTTCCTCCTTGCCTTCTGCCATGATTGTGAGGCCTTCCCAGTCATGTGGACTGTAAGTCACTAAACCTTTCTTTTGTAAATTGCCCAGTCTCAGGTATGTCTTTATCAGCAGTGTGAAAACGACTAATACCCCTTTTTAGTAAGGTTAAATTCTATAGTCATAATCATCCTCTTTGCATCCACCCTCAACTTCCTTCTTCACTTGCATTGCTAAACCACATCCCTGGTTAAATCCAACCCTCTACCTACAGTATACCTGCACTTGCATAGCAAACACACAACCATGTGGAGTGCTTACTTTCAATTAATTACTGCTAGTCTCAGGTTGACTCTTAAAGCCTAAAAATCATATTTTCCTGTTCATTTATTCTTCTAGTCTCTCAGTGACTATTTCAGACTTTCCTATTTCTTCTAAAATCTCTAGTCCCTTTTCCCTTATCCCTATTCATAGTTAATGACCCCGATTCATGTTCAGAACAGAAGGAAACTTCCGTAAGTTATGGCCATCTCATCTTTCCCCACCATCTCTCAGTAGCCTACCTGCACCATGCTTATATATTCCACCTTTTTTCCAATTACTATGGATCAACTATTCACATTCCCGGCAAAGGCCTACCCTCCTACTTGTGTATCAGATAGCATCCCCTTCATGCTTACTTGAGGACACTGCTCTAACAAATTTCCCTGCATCAATTTCCCCCTCTCTACAGGATCCTGCCAATCACTATGAAATGTTATATTCCTATTTAAAAAAACAACCACCAAACTTCAACCCTGCTTCTTTCTCTAGCTACCACTTCACTTCTCTTTTTTCCTTTATAACAAAACTCTATACTTGTAGTCTCCAAGTCATACCCATGAATGACACCAGTCAGGCTATCATCATACCACCAAAAACGACACTCATTAAGGTCACCAAATAAGCCCTACAATTGCCTAATTCATTGGTCAGTTTTTAGGCCTCATCTTATTTGGTATGCCAGAAATATCAAATGAAATTCATCTTTCTTAATTACTTGGCTTCCAGAATATAATACTTTCCTAGTTTTTCTCTTACTTCTCTGGTTGTGCCTGCTCAGTAGGCTTTAATGGTATTTGTCACCTCCTCATCCTCTAAACACTGGGGTACTCTAAGAACCCAGGCCTATTTTTTTCTATCTATAGCTACCTTCACCTGTGTGATAATGACCCTCACATCTACAACCTCAACCCTGAACTGCAGAATTAAACATCTAAATGCCTCCCTGACATATCCATTTGGGTGTTTAATAATTATATCAAACAACAGGTCCGAATGGAACTCCAGCTGTTCCCTCCCAAACCTGCTCCTCCTGCAGGGATATTTATCTAGGTTAATGAAACTCCATCCTTTTAGCTTCTTAAGCAAAACCTCTTAAGTCATCCTTGATAACTCTTCCATATATCACCACATCTGATCCCTTAACATATTCTGTTGGCTCTGTCTTGTAAATATATCCAAAATGGAATGACTTCTCATCATAGCTTCTGCTACTACTCTGGTCGAAGTCACCATCATCACTTCCTGAATTATTTCAATGGCTTTTTAGAAGCAGCTCTTTGTTTTTACTCTTATCCCCTTACAATTTTATCCTCAACACAGGAGCAAGAATGATCAAGTTAAAAGTCAGATTATGATACTCTTCTGCTCCAAACCCTCTGGAGAATTTTTGTCTATCAAAATAAAAGCCAAAGTCCCGTAAGAATTTCATTTTCTACTACTGTTCTCCTCCCTTTCCTTTGCCTGCTCCAGCCCTAGGGGCCAGCCATGCTAACTTTTCTGAGGAAGAGAAAATATGAGCGTGCTCCTGTTTTAGGGCCTCTGTACTTTTATCTGCCTGGAATATTCTTCTTTAAAATATCTATATGGCTTACTACTTTACTTTCTTTGCTAAAATGTCGTATTTTCATTGAGTCTTCCCTGGCCACCTAATATAAAGTTTTAATAGCACACTTTACCACCCTTGCCCTTCTCCCTTTCCTATTTCCTTTATTCCTAAGCCTTTTTTGTTATTTGACACAGCATGTACTTTACTTTTTTATCTTGTTTATTGCCTCTCATATTAATATGTTAGCTATATTTACATCTTCAGGATTTTTTATTCTTTGGTTCACTGCTGAATCCCTAGTAACTAAGAACAGGGCCCAGCACATACTGGGTGTTCAAGAAATACTTGTTGAATAAACCTACCACTGTAGTACATTGTGTAAATGATAAACATAGTAGTGCTCAGGAGGTACTTATCAAAAAGAATGGCAAGAAGATAGTGCTTTTCTTTAAAAACATACCAATGCAAGATCAAATCTAGCTTATTACTCTGTACTGTAGGACTAAACCACTCAAACCACAAAAAACTTGGAACGTAGATGATACTCTTACATAGGCCAGCTCTTGACTCTTTTTTCTTCTGAGAGGCCCAACCCACTGTGGAAAGTTTATCTCCTCCTGGTTTCTCCTCTAAGCCTCTATTCAAGCGCCAAATTTTTAGTGTATTGTCATCAGAACAGGTAGCAATCTAAGAGGGAGAACAAAGAAGGATGTTAAGTTTCAATCAAAGATTCACAATACAGTAAAAAATTGTCTTAAAGGCTTGTTACTGGTGAATTATTTTGTCTAATAAAGAGGATATAGAAAATAATATCTGAAAGATCATATACATCAATTTCTTGCTTTCAGGAATCATTCCAGATTTCCAACGAAGCTGAGTTTCTAGTTTCTACTTGATATACGTTCTACTAGTATGTCTTTTGTTACTGGTCATTTCTTATCTAAAGTTCTGAAACAAAACCTGGCTCTTTATCATCTTCTGTATAAATACAAAATATGTAATTAAGACACCCTTTTTACTCTTCTTTTAAATGACCAATCAGTATATGTTATCAACATTCAATTTCTACAATTTTCTTCTGAATTCTGCATGTTGTGCCACATTACTAAAGTAATGGCACCATTTGCAAGATCATACTTGGCCCATGACTCTAGTAAGCCAAGCAGAATGTGCCTCTGTGACAAGTAGAATGAAACCATTCCTTTTGAGATTATTTTTCAGATAGGTAAAGGAGCAATCTGGGAAAACAACAAGTTCACTAGGCTACAAGACATTAAAAAATAACCTTTGCTCCTTTAAAAATATCTGACCATTCTCGATCTTGGTCCCAAGCCTTTTATGGCAGAGAAAGTCCAGCCTGAAGAGCTTGTGGCAAATGGCCACTGGTACCAGAGCTGTTCCCTAGCGTTTGTTTATATAATTTCTCTATTTCAGTTACTAAAGAGAAAGAAAAAAAAGAATACACGTTCTCTGAAGTCTTGGCCCCCAAGAGACTGGCAGCTTTTTCCTTTCCTTACTGGGAGGCCAAAAGAAGATACACATATTTGACTGTTCAATATGAAATGTTTGAAATATCACAGTTCCTCTGTAGTTTATTAACAGTAATTATTTACAGAGCACCTACTATGTGTCTGGTAGTTTACATTCTTTATCTTATTTAATTCTCACACTCTAAAGGCCTTGTACTCAAACAATCTTCTATGCAAAAGGGAATAAAGTTATTTGCCCAAAGTAACCACAATCAAATGGAAGAGCTAGAATTTAAACTCAGCTTTCTCCTATTCCAAAAGTTAGACGTTAAAAAAATAAAAACAACACAAACCATATATTCTACTTTCCTAATGCTAGGCTTGAGATGAAATTATTTTTAAAAGACTTAAAAAAGTAGTCAATAAATTAATATAGGTAAACAGCCCTGCTATTTCCTTTAAGCACAGGAAATAAGGATATTTAATACATGATGTTTAAGATGCACAGAGATGAGAGTAATATATGATGGTTGAAAAAAGATAACATAATTAACTGAATAATTAAAAAACCATTCATCTTACTAAGTTCTATGAAGATGCAACACTCCATGTTAAAAGCAGATATTTCACTAGAAATTATATGAAATCTCCAAGGAAAAAAAATCATTAACATGTAATTTCACGTGATTAAAGTAATGACTTAAACAAAAAAAGGTCTGCCATAAAGTTGAGCACAGAAATGGTAACAAGGACAAGGAGAATCCCACAACGGTACTGGAAGCTAGCAGGATGCCACAAATAGACCAGACCATGAGAAGTTTCTGGAAGATAAAAAACAGATGGGAACAATAGGCAACAAAACCTCAAAACATCATATGTGAAAGGGGAGACCTCTACAGAAATAAGATTTCCTGTGGAACCTAAAATAACTCAAAGACCAGAGGCAATGGGGGTTGGGATAATGACTGGAACTTGAGCTACCATTATATAAAATTCCAATATATACATAGTTTTTAATGTTTCTGGCCTATCTACATTTTAGGGTTTTTTTGTTTCTTAACCTGTCACTTAAAAAAATTAAAAGGTGGGCATATTGTCTTCTTTCTAGAGTATCTAAAACATTTCAGACCTACTTACATAGTTTAGCAACAGATAACCTAACATGTTAAGACTTCACAGTAACCATTTTGTTAGCCATATGTGAAAATCCAAATTGGGCTGTTAAGATGTTACCTTTAATATACTACACTGATAGTATCTAAAAAGTAAAAAAGACTAGTTCTCACCTTAGATTGTATTTTTACCTTAGATTTTAATATAAAATTTTAATTAAGTTCGAAATTTAATTCTATAGGAAAAAAGTAACTCTAGGGAACCAGAAATCTATCCTTATTTCACAGGGCATAATACCATTATGGTATGGGTAGAGAAAAGCAGAATATGTCTGAGTAATGTGGGTATGGATCCTGGATGGCCTCTAGATCTTTAAAATCTGAACTTAAACATAAAAATCTGTATCATTCTCGAAACAAACCTTGGAAAAACCTATAAACCTGTGATCTACATTTTAAACTAACTATAAAAATTTATTTGCAAACCTTTGTGAAGTCAGATGGACACCAGCACACAGATGTGACCTCTTGAGAATGACCCAGGAGCACAGTAGGAGGTTGCCAGGGTGTGGAGACCTAGTCCAATCAAAAAGAAACAAGTCAGCAAGCAATGTTGGATCTCCCAGATAGAGGCTCTGAATTCAGAAGTGTGTCTTAGAGAGCTTTAGGATTGTTACCAAAGGCCACTAGACCTGCCTAGTTATAGTTTGGAAAAAAAAAAAGATTTCCAATGGGCAATAAAGTATTTCTGTCACTGATCTGAGAAAACACAATGAAAACAGCCAAAATAAGTAAACAATATGAGCTTACACACAAGGATAGTTCTTATTTCATATCAGGACAACCTAGCCATTCATACTTTGCCTAAAATTCAAGACTGTCGTTGTCCCTCATTCCTTAGGTGGTAAACTTTCTGGAAGAATGTTATCCATCCTTAAGTAGTCAACTTTACAACTTAGTCCTGTTTTTACACAGCGTAGACATTTTCAGGTCTCTAGTCAGCTACTTCTGGAAACACTAAATTGATTGTGAAACCTGAAGATTTCTGAAACATGCTACCAGCTCTCTTGGGACAAGAGGACGGTCTTCCTTCCAAAAGACGACTCACTAACTTTTACCAAAACCCAAATTTATACTCCTTCATTTTGAGTTGGATAACCTTCATTCTGAAGGGGTATAAACTATATTTTACATGGCACTTTGGTATCCTTTCTGGAAAATTTTTTTTCCTCCAAAATTTTATTTCAGTTAATTTGCTGAGAGAAGTTTTGAATTTTCAAGTGTCACTCACATTTTAATATATTTTAATGCAGAAAGAAGGGTCACATTATACTGTCCTATATATCTGACTAAGAATCATATTTTTCCATCATCAGATGCCACCAGTTATGTGCATTTGACAGCATCATATAGCTGACTCATTCAAGAGATATCAATCTTTCATAGGCCATGGGAATTAATCAGCACAATAAGGAGTACAAACTCACGTAACTATTATTAGCATGTGTGTTTCAAAAGAACAAGGAGGTTCAGGCTGAGAGAAGTTATTCTTCTTTCGTTTTCCTGAGGCTCTGAATCATGGCTCATTTGTATGAAGAAAGTGGAGGTGACTCTGGAATGATTATTTGTGAGAATGACTAAGTAAACTTAATAGGTTCCCCAAATTATAGTTAAGAGATTTGACACACTGATTTGTAAGGTTAACTCAATCATTAATACCCCTCTCTTGGCTCAAATGGTACATATACAATAATTCAAAAAGCAAAAGAAGACAAAGAGCAGAGTCTAACTTGTCTTGCTGAGTTAATTAAAATTTAACAGAAGGAAGCTTTTTCCACATCTACAGGAATCTCATTTACTGCCTACTCCTACAATGCCACAGAGATAATTCATTCTTTCCCAAGGTAACATATTTTAGAAAAGACGTTTTAAGATTATCTGTAAGTATTCCAGAAGTCACAGAAATTTTCCTTCCTCCTTCATTTGTGATGGTCCCAGTCTATTAAGTTTCTCTTCACCCAAGGTCCAAACAGGTCTGGTAGCAGCAAATTAAAAGGGAGAGGAAATCCTCAAGTCCTACTGAGCATCCTGGTAGAAACACATTATTCTCTTCCATTGGTTCACCTTGCTTATTGCCTCTAGCTTTTAATTTCATGATACTGGTCCTTTCTCAGTTTCTGTATAATAATAACTAGGAGAACCTAAATGTGTACACAAAGGATTAAAATAAGTTTCAAAAAACCCCCTAAATAGCCGCCAATAGAATATATGTACATTTTTTGCATTTATCTATCGTGTTTCAGAGAAAAAAGAAAACATTTTAGAATATGATAAAAAGGTATAAATAATGAAAATAAAAGTCTAAGCCAGGCACTTTACATAGCATTAAAAGTGGGGGAAAGGTTCCTCAAAAAGTTAAACAATTATATGACCCAGCAATTCTATTCTTAGGAATAGAATTTTGTTCCTACACTCCCAGGAGAGTTAAAAACCTATATTAAAGAAGAACTTATACACAAATGTTCATAGCAGCTTTATTCATAATGTCAAAAAGCGGAAGCAACTCAAATGTTCATCAACTGATGAATAAATAAACAAAATGTGGTCTATCTGTACAATGGAATAATATTCAGTCATTAAAGAATGAAGTACTGACACATACTATAACTTGAATGAACCTAGACAATATTATGCTAAGACATCAGGCACAAAATGCTGATTTTGTATGACTCCACTTATACAAAATGTCTAGAATAGCAAATCCAGAGACATAATGTAGTTTAGCAGGTGCTGGGGAGGAAAAGGGAATTGGAGAGTGACTGTTAAAGACATAGGTTTTTTTTCTGATGTGATGATATTTGGGAATTAGTGGTGATGTTTGTATAATACTGTGATTACACTAGTAACTACTCAACTGTAAATTTAAAAATGGTGAATTTTATGTTATATGAATTCTATCTCAATAAAGAAAAGTCGAGAGAAGGCGTGTTGTGGGTTAAAACGAGAAACTAATGTCTAACAAGTTTTCATCAACTTTTATGCTTTGATAGTTTAGGACTATCCTAGGGTATAGTATGACTACTTCAAGAAAGATTCATTTCTTTTAATGAGATTCAGGTGGTTTTTAAATCCTTCATTTTTATTCAAATACATTTTTATTTATTTTCCATTATTATAAAAACATTCTAATTAAATAATCTCATTTTTTAAGGCTTCCTTTCACTTTTAAGTAGGAAAGAGACTATTAAGTCTAAGAGACATTTATATACATGCATTTTGGAGATGCTCAGACACAGAAGACTGTCCTCTCTTACATATTCTACTTTTTATAAAATAAAGACTTTAATTCAAGGCACAAAGAATCCCAAAGTTAAATCTCTTACAACTATGAAGGTATCTCTAGAAGCAAATGGCTCTAATCTACAGATCTCATAAAGTTATTTTGTGTACTTAAACATACAAAGAGTATCAGCACTTTTCCTTACAAAATCTCTTCTCTGCCCAGTTGGAAACCAAGTCTAATCTTTATTTCTGCCATGAGATCATTTACACTTCCTAAAGTGTCAGGCTCAACGTTTCACCAGTCAGTAGTATAATGACTATGCCAAATCAGTTTATTTATAACCACTTTGATGCTATTCAGTGGCTATATCAGAAACAAACCGGAGAAAAGGGGATGGTGTGGGGGTGGGACAATGCGTAGGTTAAAAAGAAAAGGTATATTAAATCTTTTTAAAAGTCTTGGGCTTCAATATCAGTCCAAATATAATATATTTCCCCTTTGCTGGGCAGTAGTGAGGATTAAAAGGCCATTCTCTTCTGTCTTAAGATACAAAACACCCTTCTATTTCATTTTCTTGTGCCCATGGGCTTTTGGCTTTTTAACATAGAAAAAATTCCAACACTTAAGAGAATTCTAACTTTTTGAACATGTAGAAGAGAGTTAGAAGACAACCCAACAGCCTGGATACTCAGCTTGAATGGAATTGCTCTTAAAAATACCACTCCTCCTTTTCTTAATCATGGAAAAGAGAAACAGCCACCTCACTAGGCAAATTCAATTTTAGGATGTGCAAGCTTGCCAGGATCTCAAATATCAGACTCTGTACACTGAGTTACGTGTGGACAGGCAGAAGAACATCACGTCTGAACCACGTCATTCAACACTGACATGTGACCCAGTCTAGGAAATAAAAAAGGGTAACCCATGTATTTGGTAGCTACCCATTGGTTGTCTGAAAATGGCTTAGAAACAATGGCCAACTATATTTAGTGTATATCTTTAAAGAAAGGAAGTATTCCCTCAACCTTCATTCTCTGAAACAAAATTTTAAAAAGGCCTTTGCGCTAGAGAAGAGGAAGTTTAAATTGTCAAGAAAACTTTACACACATAATATATAATTGTACACATAATTATGTATATATATACAATTAAAAAATTTATTAAGAATAATTTCAAAACTATGAAGAAAACCACACACACAATATATAATTGTATACATAATTATGTATATAGAATTTAAAACCTTATTAAGAATAATTTTAAAAGAATAATCAATACTTGTTTTGAATTACTCTTTACATGCTTTTTGATATGTTTGAATTTTTTTTTTTTTTAAGAAGAAACAAACTTTAAAAGATACAGACCTGTGGTAGGAATAAAATCCTCTAGTTAAGTTGGGAGCCAAAGTAGAGAAAGAAACATAGGTAAGACAGTGAACAAAGAAGAAAGGAAAAATAAAGATAGCAAAATAAAAAGCATTAAGACCAAATTTGAAACTCAAAATTTAAAATATAAGACAGAAGCATTAATGCTAGCGATGTAACATAAAATCTCAAGTAAGAAGAATATTATAAAGAGGAAACTCCATCTTGTGATGGAGTCTCAAGTATATATTTTACAGGCAAATTTTCATTTAAAAACATAACAAAAGAAACATGCTTGTAGAAAAAGGCAAGCCCAACATAGAAGCATCTTGGACAGAGCAGTATCTCCACCTTGTGACTATTTAGGATATTGTTACTAAAATTTTAATGAAGTAGTGTTGCATTTTTGCAACTCTAGTTATTTAGAAATCACTTTTTTGTACTGCCCTCAAGAATGGAATAAATTAAGCTGAAGAATTATGCTTCATACTGAACAGGTTTTACCTCTTTCCTAAAAAAAAAATAGCAATATTACTTTCTAGAGCTTGGCAGGACAAAGAATGATATAACTTTCTTTTGAGAAGGGATTTGATACTATCAAAACTACAGATCTATGAAGTTTTAGACGTTATGACTTTAAAACCCAAAATATGTGAACTCTAATTATTCAATTCACCAATGTCAAAGACATTTATGAACTTACAGGGAAATCTAGACGATAACTAATTCTTAGTCATGGTTAAACAATGCCTTAATGATCGTTCTCGGAATTCCCAGAACATTTCCACAATTAACTATTCCTTCAAGAGACATTTTTTCAGTGATAAGCAAGTGCTACCTGTTGTGTAATATTTTTATTTTCTCTACTGGACTTCAAATGGACAGCTTTAAATAGCTTATAGTGGACACTTTAGAATTATTGTTATTAAAAAAGTTAATTTAAAGAGTATTAAATAATGCTATTAAATATATAAAAATTTGATAAAGCAGCCAGTTCTACTTTAGTGGCCTGAAGATCAGCTACTTGTAAGGAAAGAATAAAGAATAAATTAATCATACAAATATTTTTGAGTTTCTGTTTTGTACAAGGCTCTATGGGTGATTCGAGCACAGGATCCTAGGGATCAAAATACTGTATTCTGAATGAGAGTTTGAAAACAGAGGGCAGAAATTCAGTACAGCATGTTTTCTAGGATGCAGGACAAAGTAGTTAAGGTTCTTCTACCTTCTGAATTCTGAATTTCCTAATAATTTGTGAAAGAGAGGATATGAATGATCAATTTCTGACAAGCTGTGGCCCTGAAAGTTTCATACATTCTGTAATACCGAGTAAGGTTTCAGCTATATTAAGAACCAAGAAGCAACCTTTACTATCTGATGCAGGAATAGTATAGTTTATGTGGTTACATTAAACTTACCTCACACTGGACAGAACAAATATTTGCAACAATACTTCAGCCTAACATTTGTGGGGAAGTTTAGCAACTTACCTTCCATATGTAAGCAGCTTCGTCACTTGAGCCACTGACTAAAAACTGGTCATCTGGACTAAGGCTGGATTTTACATAAAAGGTAGAGTTCTGGTGTCCATTGAAGATAGCCACTGCCAGAGGAAAAAAACCAAATTACTTGGCTCTGTTATTTCCAGTGGTTAAGTGGATATAGACAGGATATATATATTTTAACAAGTTTTATCACTATATTGCCTATTGAAGCAGATGGTCTAGCTTTATTCATCAAATAAAAGTGAACTAGACATTGGCAGAAAAATGAAACCCTAAAAGGAGGCTTTATGTTAGATCAAATCCCATGAACTCAGTCTGAATACTTGGTATTAAAATGGCGATATCAAGAGGAAAAAATGTGATTAAAAACATTCCTTAAAAAAAAGAATGCAGCCAATGTGCAACTTGCAGTAAAATGCCTTTATAAGACCCTCTTTCTCCAGCCCAGGGTAGGATTTTTTCCATTGCATAATATATTCATCTAATTTCCACTTTGACTTCAAGCCTCTTGAGGATAAATTTCATACTTTTTCCTCTCTAGACTTATAGTGCTTTGAACAGAGTAGATCCTCAAACATTTGTTCCATAAATAGGAAAACAAAAATCAGTGAAAAGTATCATTTGAGTTCTGGTTAAAACTTACTAATAAGTTATCTGGGATGTGGGAATCATTTTAATCCAGCACTTTAAGTAGGCTGAATGGAGGAAGTAGCTAGTGGGGTAAACTATATTCACACGTAAGGCACTAGGTTAGGTTTAGCCTTCTCACTGTCAATGGCAAAAGGGCAAGTAACCAAATCTAGCACAGTATGTTCTTGACAGTTCTTCTATCCAAAGAAGGTCAAAACCTGAAGCTTCTGACATCAGAACACTACGAGGAAATACAGGAGAAAAATCTCAATTATTGGAGAGTTTAAGGATACCTTTAGGCAGGAAAAAACAATCACACTCCATCTTTTAACAAACAGAGAAAAGTATTAGTAGGGGCCTTAACAGGTTTCCGTAAGCGCTCACAGGAATCTCTTCCATTTTCTAGAATAAAGCTGGAAAAGAACTTTGTATTTATAGCTTTTAAGGAAAAAGCTATGCAGGTAGAGCAAATATTCCTGATATCAGACATTTTTACTGTGAAAATGAGGCAGGATATGAATCAATTTGGATACATCTATTATCACTGCAGAACAAAAAACTCCTTTATTCTGAACACTGTTTTAAAACTAATTTTAATCTTCCTCAACTCTAAACTATGAATGGAAATCTCTGGCCAGAATTTCTCACAACACTAAGTATTTATTGCCCTCTGTTGGTCTAAGAAAGGCTGGTATGAAGCACACTGTAAATGTTTAAAACCTTGCTAAAAATTCTCCTAAAACATATGTTAGCTTTAATTAGTTCAGTTTAATCTTGCTTTCGTGATCAACTGGGCTCTTAAAGTACTTCAGAGTCATCCTTATGAACATCACTTAATATAACACCATGAATACAAAGTATGGTAGATCAAGTATCGAATCCAAGATTCTTTCGGAAGTTTTGAAAAGAACAAGTAATTACAAGATGTTACACACCGTCCCCCTTGACATACACACCCCCTGCCCCCGCCCCCCACATGATTGTTAGGTCTTATTCTGCCACCTAGGCTGGAGTGCAGTGGCAAGATCATGGCTCACTAAAGCCTGAAACTTCCCAGGCTCAAGCAATCCTCCTACCTCAGCCTTCTAAGTACCTGGGACTTCAGGTGCATTCCACCACATCTGTCTAATTTTTTGAATCTTTTTATTGAGATGGGGTTTCCACATGTTGCTGAGGCTGGTCTTGAACTCCTGAACTCAAGCAATCTGCCAGCCTCAGCCTCCTAAAGTGCTGGGTTTATAGGTGTGAGCCACCATGACTGGCCATCATTCAATTTTTAAAGAGTCAATCGATCTATTCATCTATCTACCTATCTGAGCAAATGAAATTAAACAGAAGCATAGAAAAGGTTTACTAAATTATTAGCAAAGTGTTTGATGGAAGAAAGACACTAAACTCAAGGCTCTTTTCAGTGCCACACTATAGCAAAAATTATATAGAAAGAGCTCTTATACATCCTGATAATATAATTAGGATTAGGCTTTATCTTTCAAGGAAACGATTTTGAAAAGTCTATTTTATTTGACCGACTAAATTAGCAGTTCTCCAAGTTCTAATTCCAATAAGGAAAATAGCAAAAGAAACACCTCTTTTCTTTTCTAAATGCTATTGCTCTTGTTTAGAGAAAACCAGACCTAATGCAAAGCAGCAGAAATGCAGACCATGATGCTGTTGCAGATACTAAAGTCCTAATAAGATTGCTTGGGGTGATTTTGGCAACTTCTGTAAGATCTCAGCCAAAATGTACTTGAGATTTCTTGTTTATCAGCACATTTCACTGTAGTGGAAACTGGGTAACTCTGAAAATTGGTTATAGAATTCAAAGTGTTTTTGAAAGATCTACAGATGAGGAATAACTAGGCTAAGATGTCGCTTACTTAGGAAATTGATAATGTTCTTAAAAATAACATAACACTAAGCATGCCTGAGGCTGGTGATTTGGAAGATGGAAGGGAGAGGATTAAAAAAAACAGGAAAGCATGCTTGAAAAACTTGGTTTTCATTTTAAAACTGTCTTTATATATTAGTTTTAAGTATCAGATTCTATTTTTATAGTTAAGGTAAAAAAAGGGTGAGGCTGGGGAAAATACCTAAAGAGATAAAATGGCCTCTAACATTAAGAAGGCTGAGGTAGGCTGAAACTATTTTGGGGTCTGAGAAATTCAGCCCCTTTGCCCCCAATTTTAACCAGCAGCTCCTAAAGAGGACAAAAGCTGAGCAGAAGCACTTTTTCTACTTCAGAGTTTATTAAATCAAAATTGAGAGAATTCTAAATATAGGCCAAAGGGCATAATTTCAAGAGATACCCTCTATTAAAATAAAATTAAGTTACCATGTAAAGCACGATTCAGCTTACTTGTGAAATCATCACAACGAATGTACACTTATGAAATTATCACTGGAACTAGTCAAAGATACGAAAGTTCTCATATGGCTTAGTAAGTTCAGTTTAGAAGAAAACCCATTAAACTGTCATTACCAAAAGAGCCCATATTAGTTTCCTGGTAAGAGAATTTGAATGACTAATATCTTACCTGGAGAAGTCTTCAAGCCAGTCATATTGAACATGTAGATGTTATCATCCGTGCAATTAGCAAACAAAGTAGAGCCAGTGGAATCCAAAATCAGACTTGAATATCCTGGAAAAAGGAAACTTAAGTTTAGCATGTCCTGATGATGGTGAGTAGATCTGAGGTTAAAATGTAGAGGCAAAAACAGATCATGCCTTAAGAAGAATCATCCAAATTCTTTGTCCCCAAAATATACACAAACCAAAAATATTCTTGAGTTTTTATCTTTTGAACTTCATATATTAGAATTTTTCAAATCAATGTTACTGAAAACTAGCCTAATTTTTTTAAACAAAAACTCATTATCTCCCCCAAAAGACCTACATAAAGGCTTACCAAGTTTTCGAGTGCTGCTACCTGGGTACAGGAAAGACTTGGATGCTATGGGTTCTTGTCGATAAGCAGTATAATTCTTACGTAAATCCCATACTTTGATTATCCTAAAAACCAAGGCAAATAAATATTTTGTAGACCTTCTTCCAATCCCCAACAACTTCAATTACATTCAATGTGAAATGACTTTTAATCTAACTTCTCTGGCACATTAACTAGGTACAGTGAGGATACTTCATTGGGAAACGAATTAAATTATCTTATACTGTTGCCTCCAATATCAGGCTTATAATTCTGACAGAACGGAAACAGATGTGACTCGATCCAGTGTTGGGTTACTGGAGTTTACTCTAAGGGAACGGAAAAGGAAGATGAAGGTTGAGTGCTGATAGTAACTGTTTCATTGTTTTTAGAAAAAACACTTCCTAAGCCTTTAATATTCTGCATATACCCTTTGGTATCTTAAGTAGCAATTTCTGTCGCTGTGGCTGTATTTCCATACATAACTCCTTAATTAATCTAAACAAATTGTTCTGTGAAATAAAGTATTTTTTTCATTTCGTCTATTGAGATAATTGTCTCAATCCTCTACTTCTACTATGAAGGCAACTTGAAAACGCAAACCTGGTATGAAATGACAGTATCCTTGGAAACAAACAGAGCAAGCTTTCAGTCATTCACAAGCAGAACTAATAACCTTTAGATAATCCTTCATTCCTGCCTGAGAATTTGGTTCACAGAGGGTTTTAGTGCCCAGAGGACACAATGGAAATCCTAGTTTCGTAAGCCATCATCTTTTAAATTAAAAATTTTAAGGGAAGGATGCCTTGAGAGATACAATAGGAAGAAGCTTAAAAAGAGTCTCCATATGCAAAGAATTTATATTCTACAAAGCAATCAACCAACAAGTATCACACAGCAGACTTATTTGGAAGTCAGGAATTCAGACTAATCATGGATGATAGGTATGTGAAAGTCATTAGACCTTACTATCATCAACCTAGTTAGACTACTCCCAGAAATGCCAACTACATCCCCAGAATCAGATTTCTTCCTTTAGGATGTTCTTAAACCTGAAAAAGATAAAACCCAAAGTAATAGAAATTTTACTCCTCAAAATAAGAATTAGTGACTAAGTTATAATCATAAGGCAAGTAAGCAAGCTACCCATCCAGCTTCTTTTCAACGATAGCAACAGCAGCTACCACTGCTCTTCTGTGCTAGACAATGTGCTAAATGTGATACATGTATTCTTTCACTTAGTTATTTCAGCAAGAGTCCTTCAACTAGACATTTTCCAGTGTGATCTGTAGTCCCCTTTCTCATTGGGGTACTTGCTATGTTGACAGTTAAAACCACACACATTCAATTATAATGAGACTATGTGACTTCCCTATCACAGCTCATAAAAAATATCTCATCAGAAGAACCAAGAAATAGACTCTTACCCATCCACTGCTCCTGCTGAGACTAATGTATTCTCGTCTTGAAAGAGGACCACAGTAACACTTTGCTGGAAATCCTGATAGCACAAGAAAAGAAAAAGAAGAAAATTCTATCTTGGCCATCGTAATCTTTACCATCAAGAGAACAAGGTGCTAAAAAATGACTTTTCTCCCCAAACTCTAACTTAGATGAAATTTTCTCTAATAATCTCAACCGGATATATATGCTGACCAAGAGGTAATTTTAGTAAGAATTATTAAGTTTTAGTATATATTATATAAGTATATAGTATATAAAGTATATAGTGTTAATACTTTAACTTGTACTCCAAAAACAAACTGGTGACTAAAAGATTTTGCCTGTCAGAGCCTACTGCATCTACTTAGACTCAGCCCTACTAATACGCTGTGTATCCTTAGAAAACTTATTTAACTTTCCTGTGCAGGTTTAATCTCTAAAATGTTGCTGTCTATCTAGATTATCATATATGAGTATAGAAAGAATTATGGATAACAGATTATTGTATGCTCTGAAAAAAAAAAAAAAAAGCCCAGTGGAGTCTTACCTCCTAATTGCTATTACCTTACAAGATTAAATGTCTGAAATGTTACTCATTTTAACTTAATATGGCCTCCACTATCTGTTTCCATTCATGCTTGTGTCCTGTTCATGGCATATAGTTTTAAGTCTTAATGTCTTAGCAGTCATACTTCCACCAAATATTAACTTGTATCCTATACACCAGGAATATTAAAAAAAAAATACATTAAAGGGAGAAAAGGGCAATTTTTTTAAAAGTAAAAGGCTATATTACGGGCATTGTTTGAGCTCTGACTGCAAGTTAATAGAGTGGTACTATGTTCTGCCCATGATCTCAGTATATTTAATAATATTTTGTCAAATGCTTAAAAATAAACCAAAAAACCTATCTTTCTGTAGTTTGTATTATGAAAACAACAGGGATTCTTTCCCCATAGAAAAGTGCATCACTGTACTTAATATACTTCTTCAAATTACTCCTCCCCCACTTTTCCTTATGAATTCCACTATACCATAGGGGTGTATATGTGTAGAGAGAGAGAGAAAGATTTCTAGGGATGAGACTTGGTAAGCTGAATTTTTAACACGTGCCTCAGGCAACTCTGATGCACACAGTATTTGAAGTGATGGCTATCTCAATTATCCTGATTCAATCATTATACACAGTATACATGTATCAAGCTGTGTACATGTACCCTGCCAAAATATGCACAATCATGTCATCAATTTTTATTTAAAAATTAATTAATTAATTAAAAGTAAAAGGAGATAATCATCACTTTCTACTTAATGGCATCATGAGACAACATGACCTTATGTTTAATGCAATCTAATTCTTTAAAACCAAAATAAATTTAAAATAAAATAAAAGATATTCATCAATGAGGCTACTGTATAATATTTTTAATTCCATCAACAATATAAGTAAATGACATTATAATTCAGAAGAACTAAAAGTTAGAATTTGAGAACCACAAATGTAGGTACTGAATAAGCAATAAACCATTGACATCAAATAAGAATCATGAAGATTCTCATTCACTTAATCAATAGTTCCCATTTATTCTATCCTACTGATAAGATCTCCACAAATGTATACATCTGTAAAATCTTACCACAGAAGGAGCAAGTCCCTTTGAATTCTGTTTCTTCTTGGGTTTTGAAGGGGTTTGCTTGTCTGAGGTATTGTGAGCTCCACTGATTTGATTCACTTGCCTATAAAACCCATCTGAAAGACATTCCAAGGAAATTTAGGTTTCAGGATTCTTACATGCTGAATGTAACACATGTATGTAAAACTTCAATATTAAGTTATTTTTGACCAAATTGGTGAAATTAGAAGCCAGCAGAACTACATTTCCTGTGAGACTATAATGTATGAAAAGGAACAGATGTTTATAACAGTTTTAATAATTGCCAAAACTTGGAAACAACCAAGACGTCCTTCAGTAGGTGAATGGATAAACTGTGGTCCATTCAAACAATGGAATATTATTCAGTGCTAAAAAGAAATGAGCTTGATAAAGCCATAAAAAGACATGGAGGAAATGTAACTGGTTGCATTGGGCTTAGATCAGTGGTTGCCAGGGCTTAGAGGGAGGTGGCGATGAATAAGTGGAGGACAGAGGATTTCTAGGGTGTGAAACTATTTTGTATGCTACTACTATGGTGGACATATGTCATTATACGTTTGTCAATATAACACTAATTATAAACTCTGAGTGACAACATGTGTTGAAATAGGTTCACTGACTATAACAAAAGTACCACTCAGGCATAGGTTGGATGTCAGTGGGGTAGGCTGTGTGTGGGCGGGGCAAGGGCTATATGGAACTCTCTGTACTTTCTGCTCAATTTTGCTGTGAACATAAAACTGCTCTAAAAAATAAGATTTATTAAAATTTTTCAAAATAATTTATTATATATTTCAAAATAGCTAGAAGAATGAGAGGCCCAGGTGGGCAGATCGCCTGAGGTCAGGAATTCCAGACTAGCCTGGCTAACATGGCGAAATCCCGTCTATACTAAAAATACAAAAATTAGCTGGGCGTGGTGGTGCACGCCTGTAATTCCAGCTACTTGAGAGGCTGAGGTAGGAGAATCACTTGAATCTGGGAGGTAGAGGTTGCAGCGAGGTCAGATCACACCACTGCACCTCAGCCTGGGCAATCGACTGAGACTCCGTCTCAAAAAAAAAAAAAGCTAGAAGAATTGTTCCCAACACAAAGAAAAGATAAATGTTTGAGATGCTGGATATCCCAATCACCCTGATTTGATCATTACATGTTCTATATGTATCAAGATATCACATATACCCCCCAAAATATGTAGAGCTATGTTATCAATTTTTAAAAATGCAGATACTAAAAAACTTTTAATTAATTAAAGTGAACAGTGAAATAATCACCACTATATGCTTAATGGCATCATGAGACAACCATGAGCTTATATTTACTTCAAACTAACTTTAAAATCAGGCAAGGAATCGTGGCTCATGCCTGTAATCCCAGCACTTTGGAAGGCCAAGGCGGGCAGATCACTTGAGGTCAGGAATTTAAGACCAGCCTGGCAAACATGGTGAAACCCTGCCTCTACTAAAAAAATACAAAAATTAGCCAGGTGTGGTGGTGGGTGCCTGTAATCCCAGCTACTCAGGAGGCTGAGATAGGGGAATTGCTTGAACCCAGGTAACAGAGATTGCAGTGAGCTGAGTTCATGTCACTGTACTCCATCATGGGTGACAGAGACTCCATCTCAAAAAAAATAAAAATTCTTAAAAACCTAAATAAATTTAAATTAAAAGATACTTACCAGTGAGGCTGTATAATAATATTTTTAAATCCATCAAGAATATGGGTAAATGGCATTATAATTCAGAGACAATACAAGATATATACATGAGTGTAACACTTGAAACAATCACTAAGATCTTGAAAACTGGAACAGTGAGCAGAAATGGGGAATTATGAGTACATGCCTCCTGGTGGTGATAAGATGAAATCACTAACTCTTTCACTCAAAATTAAGTATAGGGTGATCCCAAATCTCTCAAAATTAAAATAGAACTAGACAACCTTTTTTGTTGCACCTGGTATCCCAGACCATAATGTTGCCATCTCTTCCACCTGTACAGAATACAGCTGTGGGGAAATAAACAGATTATTAAGAGGTTAACAAAACCAGTCAATTACATATATTTCAATTTCAGTTTCCTTATCTATTATGTGCTAGGTACTGTATCTGGCACTGGACATCAAAAATGTAAAAATATATGGCTCAATAACAAATAGGAGAAAGAATTACAAAAAGCTTGAGATGCTAATGTTGAACAAAAACTTTATAGAATCACCCCTCTGTAAATTTTTTAAAACCCATATAAAATACTTTATATAGTACAGTTATAGTAAGAATGACAAGCAAGAGCCAAAATACAGAGTGTTTGCTATTTTAAATGTTAGCTACTATGCTATGTGACTTATACAAATTATCTCAATCCTTGCTATCGACCGTATTAGGTAGGTAGCAAGAGAGGCACAGAGAGGATAAGTAACTTGTAAAGGTACTCTTGGCAGTATGAATCTAGAGCTTATACTCCAAACCTCTAAACTGTATTGGCTCAATATAAAAATATGGACCAGATTCGGTATGAAATTTGTCAAAGAGGTTGCCTCTGGGGTGCAATGGTATTGCAGAAGGCACTATAGGAGAACTTCAATTTATCTGTAATGTTTTATTCTTTAAAATTAAGCCAAAAAACCCCTGCTTCCTGTGTGAAAGAGTGAGCACTTAAACTAATACACTTGCATAGGCTGTAAGTGGGATAAAACACAAAAACAGTTACCTGACGGCTCTGTGGAAATGTAACTAAAACATGCAATTTTTCTTACTGATACATAATATTTTACATATTCATAGGGTATACGTGCTATTTTGATGCCTGCACAGAATGTATTATGATCAAGTCAGGGTATCTGGGCTATCCATCACCTTGATTATTTATCATTTCTATATGCTGGGAACATTTCAAGTTTTCTAGCTACTTGCAATATACAATATTTTGTAAGGTGACAACTGTCAGATATCAAACAATGGAACTTATACCATCTAACTTTATGTTTGTATCCGTCAAGCAAACTTTCTTCATTCCCCCTTCACAACCACACACTTTCCAGCCTCTGGTTATCTATCATTCTACTCTCTACTTTCATGAGATTAACTGCTGTAGCAACCACATGTAAGTGAGAACATGTAAAATTTATCTTTTGCGCCTGGCTTGCTTAACATAACATTGATGCAAATTACATTAATTTCATTCCTTCTTATGGCCAAATAGTATTCAACTGTATATACGCTACATATTTAGAAACTCTATTTGTTCATTAATAGACAGGTTGATTCCGTATCTTGGCTATTGTGAATAGTGCTGCAATAGTGTGACTGCAGTTATTCCTTTGATACACTGATTTCTTTTCCTTTGCATAAATACCCAATGAGACTGCTGGATCATATGGTAATTCTATTTTTAGTTTGAGAAATCTTACTGTTTTCCACAGTGGCTATACTTATTTACATTCCCACCAAGTGTACAAGAATTCCCTTCTCCACATCCTTGCCAGCATCTGTTTAATACTAGCCACTCTAACTGGGCTAGGATATCTCACTGTGGTTATTAGTCATATCGAGTAGTTTTTCACACACCTGGGAAGTTTTCACCTGTTATTTTGTTTTTTATCTTTGCCTTCCGGGACACTGAAAATTCATATATTTGGTCATTTTATAGTGTCCCACATTGCCATGAAAGCTTGTCATTCATCTTTATTATTTTTTGTCTATTTTTGTCTGACTAGGTTATTTCAAAAGATGTCTTCAAGTTCTGAGATTCTTCTGCTTGATCTATTGTTGAAGCTTTCAAATGTATTTCGTAGTTCCAGAATTTCATTCTACTGTATGATACCCATCTCTCTGGTAAATTCCTCATTCATATCCTTAATTATTTTTCTGTTTCTTTGTACTGTCTTTCAGAATTCTCTTGTATTTCACTGAGCTTCTTTAGTATCAGTATTTTGGATCATTTTTGCAGGATTTTGTGTATTTCTTTTTGATTGGGATTTGTTGCTGGAGAATTACTGTGTTCCTCTGGATGTGTCACATATCCTTGGTTTTTGACGTTCCCTGTGTTTGTATGTTGATATCTGTGCACCTGGTTTAACAGCTGCTTCTTTCAATTTTTTGAATTTGGTTTGTAATGGAGAACATTTTCCTGAAGATGTATCTATGATGATGGTTGGAAAGGACACTTGGCTTTCATTCTGGATGCATTCAGTAGTGGTCTCTATCATTCCTTTTGGCTGTAAATAGAGTCAGTGGTATCTGTGGTTTTGTTGGTAGATCAGAGTATGGTTGTTAGTGTAGACTGGTTAAGTCTTGCCAGAAACTGCAATATCAAGTGGGCCAGTCTTCAGTCCCCAGTGATGGCAGCAGTGGTCTGAGCCTGCCTGTCCTTTGGCCCCAAGGCAGCATACAATGGCACTGGTGTTAATGGGTCCAGGCAAGTAGATTCTTGGGCATTCAGATGGCTTCCCCAGGTACTGGAAATAGTAGGAGTGGGTCAGGTGGGTGGGCAAGTTCTTGAGCCCCTGGGCAGCAGGTGTGGAGTGGTATGGGTGATGATAGTAGCAGTGATGGAAAAATCCCTTGGAACCCAAGTATTCTGTACTAGTGTTGGTGGTGGCTGTGATAGGTTGGGCAGGCCAGTCCCCAGACCTGTGGGTTGCATGTACAGGTGGGTGCCAGCTGTGGTAGTAGCAGGTTGAGTAGGCCCAACTTCAGACTCTAGGAGGAGTGCTCAGGTACCATGGCTGATGAACTGAACTTGGTGATCCTCAGGCCTCTCAGATTGTGCTTGGGTAGTGGTGGCTATGAAGACAGGCTGGGTGGAACTGCCCTCAGGGACTCTGGTGGTGCACGCAGGTGCTGGCTATGGAAGGCAGGGGTCGGGTGATCCCCAGGCTTCTGGTGGAATGCTCAGGTAGGGGCAGCAACAGCTATGCTGCAGTACTGATATGGAGAGTGGGGTTGCTTTCCCTGGGAGCAGCCATAGGCAGGTAGTTAGGGGACTGAGCTTTGCTTATACTTCTGCCCTGCAGCAGCCCCTCTGCTCGGAGGAATGGCTCCCAATTCAGTCTGAGTGGCAGGGCAGGATGTAGTCTGGTGGGAGCTGGGCTCTGAAAATCATGCTGTGTTGCAGCTGCTTAGGACTTAGGGGTTTGTGGGATTCAGTATGATATCTCTCTGGAGCAATGCCTTCAGCAAGTCTCCAGGCAGCTCCCTATGTTAGTCTCAGGGCCTGTGAGCATCAAGGGGGTCCCTCATGGGTAATGTTATTAGAGTTCACAGTGGGTATTTGGGCTGCTGGGGGTCCCACTTACTCTTCCCCTGCATAGGAAGCCTCTCCAGATTCCTAGCTGATCCCAAACAGGCTGCCTTACTTTTCTCTCCTTCCTTGCTTTCCGAGTTTCTTATCACTTCTCTGCTGAATTCCAGTGTTCCCTCTTAGATGATCTATTTGAAGTGTGATTACCTACTGTCTCACTATCACTATAATTATGTCACTATTTTGGTTCTACTCTGTGGAAGAGGTAAGTACCAGAAGCATCTGGTCAGTCATGCTGAAACCCCTCCTTTAATTCAGCACTTTTAAAGTGTCAGGCACTATTCATTCCTTTTAACAGCTTTGATTGTACAGACTCTCACCAGATTCATTTTCCCCCTCTTTTATTGGAATTCACTCTGCCTAAAATAGAAATTGTTTGGGGGTAAAATTTACTCCTCTCTTTAAGTTACCACTTTCCTATTTTTTTTTTTTTTCTGAGACAGTCTTGCTCTGTCACCCAGGCTGGAGTGCAGTGGCACAATCTTGGCTCACTGCAACCTCCACCTCCCAGGTTCAACAGATTCTCCTGCCTCAGCCTCCCGAGCAGGTGGGATTACAGTCATGCACCACCAGAACTGGCTAATTTTTTATATTTTTTGGTAGAGACTGGGTTTCGCCATCTTGGACAGGCTGGTCTCAAACTCCTTGACCTCAGGTGATTTGTCCACTTTGGCCTCCCAAAGTGCCAGGATTACAGGCATGAGCCACTGTGCCTGGCCCGCTTTCCTCTTAAACTTGTGATGTTTGGAGGGGAGTAAACATTTTTAGCAAATGATTGGAATGAAATTAAATTACTGGGTTTTTTTTTTTTTTTTTTGTCTTTTTTGGTGGTTTTTCCTTGAGGGCAGCCACAGTTGCAGCATTAATACCAGGCAGCTAAAATGTAAATTAAAAAATCTGCCATCTTTCAAGACAGATCAACCAGGAAAAGGAGACTGGGAGCAATAAGAACAGTCAGAGAGTGAGAGGATGGGGAAACCCTGGAGACAGCTAGAGAAAGGGAACCCATAATTCCATGTTTAAACTCAGTCCAAGTCTCTGGCTGACCCCTGTACCATATGGGCAAGAGAAAACTGAAAGCAGTTTGCAACTGTGGCTTAAACTAACGAAAATAATTGAGAGAAGATCCACTGCCCTCTTGCAAGTGTGACAGTCTGCAATTTGGATCGAAACAAGTGAACTGTCTGTTAAAAAAGGAACACCAACTCTTTTCTAAGCAATATAACAGAATCTAGAATCCAACATACCATTTGCAATGTCCAGAATATAATCTTAAATTACCTGACTTACAAAGAGCCAGGAAAATGAATTGTTCTCAAAGGAAAATAAATCAGTGGAAGCCAATCCGAAGATAACCCAGATGTTATCAGATAAGGTTGTAAAGAATACATAACCATGTTAAATGAGTTAAAGAAATATATACTTAGCCTGGGCAACATGGTGAAACCACATCTCCATATAAAATACAAAAATTAGCTGGGTGTGGTGGCACCCAGCTATAGTCTCAGCTACTTGGTAGGCTGAGGTGGGAGTACCGCTTGAGCCTGGGAGCAGATTTTGCCACTGTACTCTAGCCTGGGTGACAGAATGAGACCCTGTCTCAAAAAAGAAAAAAAAAAAAAGAAAAAAACATACACACTTGCAATCAACCAAAAGATGATAAATCTCAGCAGGAAAACAAATACACAGACAAAAGAAGGTCAGGCATCGTGGCTCATGCCTGTAATCCCAGTATTTTGGGAGGCTGAGGTGGGCAGATCCCTTGAGCCCAGAAGTTCAAGACAAGCCTGGGCAACATGGCAAAACCTCACCTCTACAAAAAATACAAAAAGAAATTAGCCAGGAATGGCGGCATTCGTCTACGGTTCCAGCTACTCTGGAGACTGAGACAGGAGGATTGCTGGAGCCCAGGAGGTTAAAGCTACAGTGAGCTGTCATCATGCTACTACCCTCTAACCTGGGTAACACAGCGAGACTCTGACTTAAAAAAATTAAAAATTTCAGAGCTGAAAACCAGTATTTGAAGTGAAAAAAATTCACTGGATGGGCATAAGAAGACTGCAGAAAACAGAGAAAGTAAACTTTAGGACAAATTAATTGAAATCATTCAATCTGAAGAAGAGAGAGAAAAACAGAACTGAACATTATGCTAAATGAAAGAAGCCAGTCACAGAAGACCACATGTTGTATCATTCCATTTGTATGCATGTGTATAACTGGAAAATCTAGAGAGAAAGAAGTTACTATAGTGGTTGTATAGGGTTGAAAGGAATAGGTAAGCATTGCTAATGTGTTCAAGTTTCTTTTCAGCTAATGAAAAGGTTCTAAATTTATATTGTGGTGACAGCTGCACAACTCTGTGAATAAACTAAAACATGTACTTTAAACGGATGAATTTCATGGCTTGTTCATTATATATCTTAAATTTCGGATAACTGAAAAAGAAAAGAAAAAAAAAAAACCTTAAGGACACATGGGATAATTTAGAAAAGTCAAATATATGAGTAATTGAAAAAAAAAAAAATGTATATGAGTAATTAAGGTACCAGAAGCAGGGAGGAGAGAGATTATGAATAAATTAGGCAGAAAACATATTTCTTTCTTTCTTTCTTTTTTTTTTTGAGACAGAGTCTCTCTCTGTCACCCAGCTGGAGTGTGGAGGGCAGTAGTGTGATCTCGGCCAACTGCAAGCTCCACCTCCCAAATTCAAGTGATTCTCCTGCCTCAGCCCCGAGTAGCTGGGATTATAGACTCCCATCACAACGCCCAGCTAATTTTTGTATTTTTAGTAGAGACAGGGTTTCATCGTGTTGGCCAGACTGGTCTTGAACTCCTGACCTCAAGTGACCTGCCCACCTCAGCCTCCCAAAGTGCTGGGATTACAGGCCTGAGCAACTATGCCTGGCCAGAAAAAAGTATTTCAAGAAATAATAGCAGAAAATTTCCCTATTCAGTAAAAAGGAATTTACAAATTCAAAAAGCTCAGCAAGTCTCAAACAGGATAACTATGAAGGGAACTGTGACTAGACGAACCATAATCAAACTGCTAGAAACCAAAGACAGAAAATCCTTAAAGTACTCAGGAAAAACAGCATATTATATGCAGGGAAATGATTTTAACAACCACAGAGTTCTCAATGAAACCACAGATGATAGTGGAACATCTTCAGGCAATGAAAAGAAAAAAAAAGCTGTTGACCCAAAATTTCATATCCAACAAAAATGTCCTTCAAGAATGACAATGACATAAGGACATTTTCAGATAAAGGAAAACAAAGATAATTTATTACCACCAGACTCGCACTATAAGAAATGTTAAGGGAAATTCTATAAGGAAATGATACCAAAGAGGAAAAAGATGCCATCACCAGGGAGAAATCATGAGTTCAGGGAGGAAGTTGAGGGTTCAGTTTTTGACATGTTGAATCTGAAGTACTTGCAGAGAGGTTAAGGTTAGGAATATAGATCTGGGTCAACACAAGTAGAGTGAAAAACAAAACAAAACTGGTACAGATGAAACTGTCCAAGAAAGCATAGGCTGAAAGCAAAAAAAAAAAAAGACCAAACACCAAATCCTGGGCCTTGCTAACACTTCAAGCTAGGTAAAAGCAACTATGAAAGAATAAAGACAGAAGATGAACCAGAAAGGAGTGGTCTATCATAGATTCTAAGGAAAGAATTTTATTGAAATTTTATAAATGGCCTAAAGCGTAACATATTATACAAGCAGAAGAAAAGATCTGGAAAGTTTCAGGGTTTCTGATAGATATGTTAATAACTTTAGCAAGAGTGATTTCATGAAGAGGGCTAGTTTAAAAAGTAGATTAAACCAAATTAGAGGAGATAGAAAATATGAAACAGTAACAACTAAAAGAGAACACGAGGTTAAGACATTTGGGGAAATAGGTCACAGACATTCTTGAGTCTTTCCTGAGAAGAATTGGACAATAGAGAGGGAGAGCTTGAAGATACAGGACCCATGGGGATACATGCAACGGCAGAAGGTCTTGTGGAGAATCAAGAATGTTTCTCAATTTTAGCTGCACATTGGAATTCCTTGAGGAACTTAAAAAAAAAAGTCTGGCCCACTTCCAAGAGATTCTCATTTAATTAAAACTTGAGAATGAAGAATGAGAAAGAAGGTGCAAATTTAGGTAAGTTTGTAGGAGAGGAAATAGACATAGATTTATAATCAATTTTAATTATCCACCAAAAGTTCTAATACCTGCCTTTTTGCCACACAAAGCGCTTATCTAGTCCATTTTCTTTGCTTTTAGGTGGCAGATATTTAGGGAAGGTGAATTCCATTAGTATGACTATGTCCAGTTAGGATTATTTACATCCTGCCCAGGTAGGGTGGAAAGAACTGGACCAATGATCTTTTCTACCAAGCTATCTACAAAAAAAATCCAGAAAACACTAAGCATTTATATGGTTCTCTGACTGATTGATTATAGACTAATAGATTGACTTAATTTATTTTGAGATTGGGTCTAACACTTTTGCCCAGGCTAGAGTGCAGTGGCACAATCATAGCTCAGTACAGCCTTGAACTCCTGGGTTCAAGCGATTCTCCCACCTCAGCCTCCCAAGTAGCTGGGACTACAGGTGCACAACATTGTACCAAGCTAATTTTTTATTTTCTTAGATATAGGGTCTCACTATGTTACCCAGGCTAGTCTCAAATGCCTGGCCTCAAGCAATCTTCCTACCTCAGTCTCTCAAGCTGCTGGTATTATAGGTGTGAGACACTATAATGAGCTCAGATTTAAAAAAAAAAAAAGCATTCATATTTGACCTCACTTTTATGTCTACAATATTTTTGTGACCTAAATAGAATAGGTATGTATCTCATTAAATTAGGAAAAGAAGGCCCAAGAAGGTGAAAATCACTTTGCCCAAGAGTCCAGAATGAAACAAAGGGCTTCCATACTTAGTTGCAAAGGTTTGCCCTGCAAGAGGGCTTATGGCTGTTGGAGTGAATGGAGCTAGTATCTATTCCGTTTACCAAAAACAAACCACAGCACTTGGGAATAGTATCCGATCAGACTAATTCACACTAGAGCACCTATGGACTACTGAAAGCCATGAAAAAAGCCACCTCCCCAATTTCTAACTCAGTACCTTTCCTTCTAGATCTCATTGTCATAGATTGATTCACATGCAGAGTTGTAAAAATTAAGCAAAGGACCAAAAGATACGATGTTTTCCATTACTCTTTAGTTAGGTAAGTTTTCATTATCTTAAATTATTTTTACAGACTCAGAGTGAACTCTGACACAGGAGTGTAGTAAACTAGATCACAAGCAAACCTACTTTTATACTTAAATATGTTAATAAAAAGTTATGCAGAAATTTAAAAAAATCATGCCACATTTCCCCTTCAAGGTTCTAGTTTCAACTGCAACCACAGTAGATTAAAACTGACTTTCTTAAAAGTCCAAGCCAGGCTGGGCATGGTAGCTCATGCCCATAATCACAGTACTTTGGGAAGCCACAGTGGAAGATCACTTGAAGTTAGGAGTTTGAGACCAACCTGGCCAGGGTGGTGAAACACTGTCTCTACTAAAAATACAAAAATTTGCTGGGCGTGGTGGTGTGTGCTTATAATCCCCGTTATTTGGGCAGCTGAAGCATGAGAATTGCTTGAACCTGGGAGGTGGAGGTTGCAGTGAGCTGTCACGCCACTGCATTCCAGCCTGGGCAACAGAGTGAGACTTTGTCTCAAAAAAAAAAAAAAAAAAAATTCAAACCAGCTTAACCTCCTGAATGAAGTGAATAAATGAAAATATTGCTTTTTAAAATAGAGTGATAAAGGAGATATTCAGTGATAAAGGAGATTGTAATGTCTGTCACTATTATTCAGAGATTACAGTCAAATTAATTCAGAGACTCCTTTGTGATAAATGTTTGTTGGTCCATTTTAAAAAATTTATTTAGTGAGAAACAAATGGAAGGAGAAAAAAGAAAAACAGAAACGAAGAGCTCATTCAGATAACACTGATACGTTTTTCCCTAGCTGCTACAGTATTATTCTATCACTCTTTAAATCTTTCTTGTCCATTATAACAGTAAATTAAACACAGGAAAATCAATTTTAATAGTTGAAAACATATTAGAAAATTAGGCCTTTTAAACCAAATAAATAAGTTTTTAGGCAGAGAATCATGTTCAGTTTATCAGCCTTATAGCTCATTTAGATTTTACAAGTAGAGTTAAAGTAACTCTGGGCCAGGCGCGGGGGCTCATGCCTGTAATCCCAGCACTTTGGGAGGCCGAGGCGGGCGGATCACGAGGTCAAGAGATCAAGACCATCCTGGCCAACATGGTGAAACCCCGTCTCTACTAAAAATACAAAAAAATTAGCTGGGTGTGGTGGCGCGCGCCTGTAGTCCCAGCTACGCGGGAGGCTGAGGCAGGAGAATTGCTTGAACCCGGGAGGTGGAGGGTGCAGTGAGCCGAGGTCGCTCCACTGCACTCCAGCCTGGCACCTGGCAACGGAGTGAGACTCTGTCTCAAAAAAAAAAAAAAAAAAGTAACTCTGTTTTACAAATAGAGTTAATGAGTGCCCAGTGCAAGGTTTTAACCTCAATGAACAATCAAACTAACAACGGTATTGTAGCTATTTAGAAATTTTTACCTTATGTGCAAAATTATAGAAAAACTTACTAAAGACTCTTGACTTTCAGAGACAAGCTAGAGATAATGTCTAGAGAGTGAGCCTAAAACCAATTTAATTTTATTAAGATTTTCAGTCATATTAGAATCTTAATCATCTGGCTGGGTGCAGTGGCTCATGTCTATAATCCTAGCACTATAGAGGGCTGAGGCAGGTGGTTGCCTGAGCTCAGGAGTTCTAGACCAGCATGGCCAACATGGTGAAACTCTTTCTCTACTAAAAATAAAAAAAACTAGCTGGGCATGGTGGTATGCGCCTGTAGTTCCAGCTACTCTGGAGGCTGAGGCAGGAGAATCACTTGAACCTGGGAGGCAGTGGAGGTAGCAGTGGGCCGAGACTGCATCACTGCACTCCAGCCAGGGCAACAAAACAAAACTGTCTCCAAAAAAAGAATCTTAATCATTTATGTAGGTAAAGTAGTAACTTTGATAGGGGAAAGTGTAGAGACAATTACAGCTTCTTATCTCCCCACTGTAAAGAAGGTCAAGGAGATGAAAGAGGATTAGCACAAACTTACCTTTCTCAAACTTAGAAAAGGCAACTGACTTGAGACTGCACTGATGACCTTTGCATGTTCCAATCAGCTCACCAGCTTTTACATCCCAAAATTTGGCGGTTTGATCACCTGCTGCTGTAACCTTTCAAAAATATGGTAAGCACAATTTAATAAAGCAATCCCGTATCAGTATTTACCCAGATCCTAATGAAATTAAAGTCACTTACAAGTTTAAGTTCACCAGGGACCCAGGCCAGGTCAAAGACAGCATTCCAGTGAGCCATCCATTCTAAACAAAGAAAACAGTAAATGTGAAATGTCTAAATAGTAATCTTTGGCTGTCATATCAATAGTAGTTTAAATGCCTGGAAAGATGTAGTAGTAAAAAGATCAGTAGTGAATCATTTGAAAAATACAAATCAAAACCACAATGAGATACCATCTCATGCTAGTCAGAATGGCGATTATTAAAAAGTCAAGAAACAACAGATGCAGGCAAGGCTGCATAGAGACAGGAACATTTTTACACTGTTGTTGGGAATGTAAATTAATTCAACCATGTGGAAGACAGTGTGGTGATTCTTCAAAGACCTAAAACCAGAAATACCACTTGACCCAGTAATCCCATTACTGGGTATATACCCCCCAAAATAGAAATCATTCTACTATAAAGGTACATGCATGCATATGTTCACTGCAGCACTATTCACAATAGCAAAGACATGAAATCAACCCAAATGCCCATCAATGATAGACTGGATAAAGGAAATGTGGTACATATACACCATGGAATACAATGCAGCCATAAAAAAGAGGTATCAGAGATCATGTCCTTTGCAGGAGCATGGATGGAGCTGGAAGTCACTATCCTCAGCAAACTAATGTACAAACAGAAAACCAAACACTGCATGTTCTCACTCATAAATGGAAGCTGAACAACGAGAACAGGTGGACACAGGGAGGGGAACGACACATACTGGGGCCTGTTGAGGGGGAGCAGAGGGAGGGAGAACATCAGAAAAAATAGCTAATGCATGCTGGGCTTAATACCTAGGTGATGGGTTGATATGTGCAGCAAACCATCATGGCACACATTTACCTATGTAACAAACCTGCACATCCTGCACATGTACCCTGGAACTTAAAATAATAAAAATAAATAAAGATGCACATATAAAAAATCAGTAGTCAGCACCCTAGGGTGCATGAGCCAAAGAGAATTTGTGGACTCAGATATTACACATTCCCTTAATTACCACATGGGAACTACTACCATTTGATGCCAAATCCCTTTCCATAAGTTCATTAGTAATATATTTTCTAAAATAGAATTTATCTGAAACACATTCCAGTTCAAAAATCTTCATGATGCTGGCTGGGCACAGTGACTCACACCTGTAATCCCAGCACTTTGGGAGGACGAGGCAGGCAGATCACTTGAGGCCAGGGGTTCAAAACCAGCCTGGCCACATGGTGAAACCTCTCTCTACCAAAAATACAAAAACAAAAACAAACAAAAAACAAAAAGAACTTCATGATGCTCTCTGAATGGAATGTAAAATACCTCGGTTTGACATTCAAATTTCTGCTTGCTTTAGCCTTTGTCTTGGCTGCAAGTCTCATCTCTCACTGTTCTCGATATATCATATTCCAATCAAATTGGTCACTTCCCATTTTATTATATCCTATGTCTTTTCTATCTCTAGACCTTTGCTAATGCTTTTCCCTCCACCTGGAGTGCCCTCTTCCACTTCCACTGTTCTAAATACCATAGTCCAACTCAAATGGGGGATTTGAGTTGGACTATGGTATTTAGAACAGTGGAATTTTATAATATATAAATTTTCCTAGCCTTCTTTATTACATGAGAGCTTTCTTTTTGACACCCATGTGTTTTCTTTCTACTTCTACGTCATTTAGTCTTTGTTTTATTTTAGTTATATCAACACTTGACTTACGGGTTCCAAATTATAAGCTTCTTAAGGTTAGTAGAACTTTGCTTCATACATGTAAAATGCTTGATCAATATAAATATTTTAAAGCAACACTTCTCCAATCACATTAAGTGCTAAAGATTCAAGTTTTTGAAGAAACTGTTTTTAATCCTAAAATGTATTTTTCTTAACTTTGAGTAAAGGCATTGTCACAGTTAACAATTATTGACAGATAGGCAGTCTATCATTTACATCTAACCTGGTCCCTAAAAAGACTTAATCAGAAGTTAACATCATTGGGAATGTGTTATACTTTAGATGTTTGTCACCTCCAAATCTCATGTTACAATTTAATTCCCAAAGTTGGAGGTGGGACCTAATGGTTGGAGGCATTTGGGTCATGGAGGTGGATCCCTCATGAACAGATTAATGCCCTCCCTAAGAGGTGGGCAGATGAGTGAGTTCTCACTCTATTAGTTCCCTGGAGAGCTGGTTGTTTAAAAAGGGCTTGGCACCACCCCCCTTCTCTCGCCATGTGACCTCATGTGTCCCCATGAGTGGGGACAGCCTGAGGCCTTCACCAGATGTCTAATCTAGCCAGCAGACTCATGCACCAAATAAACCTTTTCTTCTTTTTAATCTACCCAGTCTCAGTTATTCCTTTATAGCAACACAAGACAGACTAAAACAGAATGTGTTCAAATAATAATTCACTTGAGGATTTATAAATTTTTTTAAATGTTAAAACAAAAATTGTAGACCTAGACTTACCTTTGAAGCACTTCTTTCTGAAAGTTTGTGATTCAGTATTATACAATCGAACAAAGCCTTCTTCATTGGCAACTGCTAGGATATGTTCCATATTGGGAGCTAAATCAGAAATAAAGAATAAAATATATAGAGTAACACAAACATTTTAAAGTTTACTCAAAAACCACCAAAATTATCTTCAAATAATCTCTTATTTAGAGAAGGGCTAAATCGAGGGTAGTACTTAAAACAAGAGTGGTACAGGCCAATGGCAAACAAAGGCATATGATGATGCAGGCTGCCAGCAGGTTGAGTCTAATCGTTTTATTTTTTATTATATTTTTATTAATTTTTTAATACAATCATGACTACATAAGAGTCTATTAGATTTGTTTGTTTGTTTTTGAGACAGTCTCACTCTGTCACCTAGGCTGGAATGCAGTGGCGTGATCTTGGCTCACTGCAACCTCCACCTCCCAGGTACAAGTGATTCTCCTGCCTTAGCCTCCCCAGTAGCTGGGACTACAGGCATGCACCACCATGCCCAGCTAATTTTTGTAAGCAGTCTGTTAGCTTGAAATTTCCTTTTCACAACTTTTTCTCTTTCCTCTCAAACTATTATGGGTGAAGACAAGTACTTCTATTTCTTTTTTTTTGAGATGAAGTCTCGCTCTGTTGCCCAGGCTGGAGTGCAATGGCATAATCTTGGTTCACTGTATTCAAGCAATTCTCCTGTCTCAGCCTCCTGAGTAGCTGGGATTATAGGTGTGTGCTACCACATCCAGCTAATTTTTTGTAATTTTAGTAGAGATAAGGTTTCACCACGTTGACCAGGCTGGCCTCGAACTCCAGACCTCAAGTGCTCCACCTGCCTTGGCCTCCCAAAGTACTGGGATTACAAGTGTAAGTCACTGCACCTGGACCCGTCTTGGCCTCCCAAAGTGCTGGGATTACAGGTGTGAGCCACTGTGCCCAGCCGAAGTACTTCCATTTCTGTTCATATATTCCCCAATGAGTCACAGAAAGATACATTCAACCAGATCAAAGGGTATGTATCTACTGGGTAAAACAATTTCATAGTAGCTGAACCTTTGCAACCTTTTCCTTAATATCACTTTTTAAAAAATGGTGCTATAAGAGTCCTATGCTTTAAAGGAAATACACAGTTATGCTAATGATGCATAGAGATTAAGTCTACTTTATAAATCAGAAGACAACAGTCTTTAAAAACCCTCTAATATCCACCTAATTTACTTTTCTTTGAAAGGGAAATACTACAGTATATTTTCCCTGTAAGTGTGAAATAGATGATTTCTGTCCAAGCCTTGCCTAGATAGTAATTCTCTTACCAGAAGAGAAGGTACATCCAAAAGGAGGAACTGGAACTCCTGTTTCTCCATAAGAAGTGTGTTCATCATTACCACTGCACTGATAACCAGCCAGAAGGGATTGTAGAGGGTATTGTGAAGACCATCCTAAAACAAGACAATTCCTTATAGAATTCCAATAGGGCATGACATTTCAGCATTTTTAACAAATGCAGAGGTAAATATTTGTTCTTAAGAAATTTTAGATATTAACACAGATCCACTTACTATTAATATCTATGGAAGAATCAGTTTCTGGTATTTTCTTAAGGAATCCTAAGGAAGAAATGAAAGAGCACTTCCAACTTCTGGGGAGGTATAGCTTTGGGCTTACTATCTTAAATGGAGACTCTCACTAGTTCATCGAGATTAGAAGAAACAAGAGGCCTTTGCAATATTAAGAAAGATATTCTCCATTCTCCTAAGAGACTACCACAAAAGTATTCTATTAAAACTACTATTCCCTTCCATTAAATCCTTACTATGTTTTTGGAGTCATTAAATCAACAGCATTACTATAAACTCTCAAGTTACTTGGAACATCATACAAAATCCAGTGGTCAAAAAGCCAAAGAAATAATATGTCAATGCACCTACTACAGCCAGTAACATATTCACTCATACTAAGTTTAGTTCCTTTTTCCTTTAGTGCTGAAATTATAGGAATCTAAAATGTTAATAGCAACAATCATAGTCTCTTAGTACTGACCCTTAGAAAACATTTAGTCAGCTCTGGCTAGCGGTAGTAGGTCAGGGAAGTCTTTACAGGAGGTCTTGAATGATGGGTAAATTTTCACTGAAGTTAGAACAGAGAACAAGAAATTCAGGATGGAAGAAAAGTTTATTCTGCTTGAGTCAGAGACCTAATGTGCACTATGGTCCTACATAGTAAGATTATCTTCAGAGATTTGTTTTTATCATACTGATTTGTGGTTAACATATTTTAAATACACAAAAGAAACAATTGTTCAACAAGTAATTACTGAAAATCAAATGTTCATTAAGCATTGGAGGAAACACTGAGTTTACAATCTATTAAAAGCATCTTAAATAATTAACAAACTGAATTTTAGGGTAGTTTGAATTCTCATTTTTCTTCAAAAGTACTATGTGAAGAGTATATCTTAACCAGACTTAACTTCAAACAAATCTACATTTGGATGTTCACCCAGACATAACCTGGAAGAATCAGCAGAAGGGCAGCAAAGATATTTAATCTAAATTTAATAATTAGTTCTGAGGGCATTATGTCATAATTTCAACATCAGATATTATTGTAAAAGAGCTGTAAAGACAATTAAAAGAATGCAACGATTAGTCATGTTGAGTTCACCCAAGTATCCACCTACAGAGTAAGTATGTAAAAACAAAAGCCTCTGTTCAAAGGTTATGTAAATATATACTAGTGTTTCAGAATTTTTAAAAAAATCAACGCAAAATACAAACTCAAAAGGGATTTTTGAACAACTTGGTTGAAATGAAGATGATACACTCCGAAAAACCTACAATTTTTTTTATAATTAAACAATGACTCTTTAACTCTGGCTTATTGACTACAATTAACATCCCAATTGTTAATGGTGATGTGATTGGTCCTTGCTTACCTCTCCACTTCTGCAATCCCTGCAATACGTATTTCACTAATGAACCACCCTGAGCTATTTCTGGATTCTTACTGTGTTATGAACATGAAAGCATAATGCTTTCTTCCACAACACATTTGGAAAAGGCTATTATTTCCTCATTGTACAACTTAAGCCCCTGGAGATAACATGCAGATATTCCAAGTAGTATACAATAACATGAGAGTTTTCAGAGTCTCAATTTCCAGATACAGTAGTCATCCCTTATCCATGGTTTCACTTTCTGTGGTTTCAGTTACCTATGGTCAACGATAGCCTAATACTATTAAATTGAAAATTCCAGAAATTAAACAATTCGTAAGTTTTAAATTGTGTGTCATTTTGAGTAGCAAGAAAATCTTACTGTCCTATCCTGACCTGTCCAGGATATGAATCATACCTGTGTCCAGAGTATCCATGCCATATACATTACCTGCTCTTTAGTCATTTAGCTGCTTTATATGCCACATAGTTGGAAGGTTGGCAGTAACCTAATGTTATGTCACAGTCCCTCCCTACATCATTCACCTCACTTCATCTCATCATGCAGGTATTATGTCATCTCACATCATCACAAGGGTACGTATAGTACAATGAGATATTCCAAGAGACCACCTTCACATAATTTCACAAGGGTAAGTATAGTACAATGAGATATTCCAAGAGGCCATCTTCACATAACTTTTACTATAGAATATTGTTAAAATTGTTCTACTTTATTCTTAGTTATTGTTAATTTCTTAGTGTGTCTAATTAAATTTAATCATAGGTAAATGTCTATATAGCAAAAAACACAGCATACATAGGGTTCTGTCTTGGAACATATCCTTCAAAGATAAGGAGGTACCACTGTACTTAACTTCAATATACAGTCATATGCCACGTAATGGCATTTTGGCCAAAGACAGACCGCATACACAATAGTAGTCTTACAAGATTGTAATGGAGCTTAAAAATTCCTATTGTGTCTTAGTTTTTAACAAAAGGTTCAAAAAGTTAAGAAAAACAAAAAAACTAAAAAAAGCTTATAGAGTAAGAAAATAAAGAAATAAAATATTTTGTACAATTATACAACGTGTCTGTGCTTTATGCTACCTGTTACCACAAGGGTCAAAAAGTTAAAAAATTTAAAATGTTTGTAAATTTAAAAGTTATAGTAAGCTAAGGTTAATTTATTATTGAAAAAAATATTTTTAATCAATTTAAGGCAGCCTAAGTGTAGACTGCTTATAGAGTCTACAGTAGTATAACATCCCAGGTCTTCACGTTGGCTGACCACTCACTCACTAATTGACCCAGAGCAACCTCCAGTCCTGTGAGCTCCCATTCACCAATCATAGTAAGCACCCTCCACAGGTGTACCTTTTTAAAAATCTTTTATATCATATCTTTACCGCACCTTTTCTATGTTTAGACACACAACTACCATTGTGTTACAGTTGCCCACAGTATTTGATACAGTAATATGCTTTACAGGTTTATAGCCTAAGAAAAACAGGCTATATAGCTTAGGTGTGTAGTAGGTTACATTGTCTAGCTTTGTGTTAAGTACACTCTGTGATGTTTGTACAATGATAAAATCACCTAATGATGCATTTCTCAGAATGTATCCCCATTTATAAGCAATTGGATGACTACATACACATTTTCAAAACTCACCTGTCTGAAAAACTTGATGTCTTTGAGAAGGTTGAGGTATCACTTTTTTCCTTCCCCTTCATTACTTCCTTTCTTCCACTTTACAAAAGAAAGGCATTCCCATGCCCCAATCTTAAAAACCTTGCATTGATCCAAAGTATAAAAACTTTTCGGTGTCAAAATATTTTTAATTAAAAATATTTTATTTAAATAATATTTTAAATAATGTTTTAAATAAACTTCTGGAAGTTTAACTAAGAGATAATAATTCCTTCAATAAAGGGATCATAAACACCCAAATTCATCTCTCTAAAAGATGTACTTGCAATAAAGTTTTACTTTTGGTTAATAATAATCAAAATTGGTAATCTATATTGTTTCAATCAATCATATAGTACTAATAATTATATTGAAAATTCAATCCATAAAGAAGCTTTAACACTTGGAGGCTTATGATGACAGGAAACAGCAATTTAAATACATTTTTTGACACAGAGGGGTATGATACAGTGATTAGTAAAAGAGCTTTTCAAACATAAAATTAAAGTACATTAGGAGAAATTCTGTGGGAGAAATGAAATGGAAATAAATTCAAGAGGGAAAAGCAGCTACCTGGAATGTCTAGCAGTTAAAGAGGAGATTGTATTTTTCTAAAAAATGGATGACGTGATTGATTATCAAATCACTACAGTATTTACATTATATTAAATACACTTAAAAGAGTGATATAGCATTTTTATTTTAAAATGTCAATATTCCCAATATGGTCAGAAATTACATTCTTTGCATTTGTTTAAATTTATGATAAAAGTTTTTAGATATCAATTTAAAAATACACAGGAGAGTAATCAGATTTCCATTTTAGAAGAATCATTAGCAGCAATATGGAGAATAAACTGAAGAGAGAGACACTAAGAGGCCATTTGGGAGACTTCTTACAAACCAGACAAGAAGGTATTAGGGCCTAACCTAGGGGAATGGAATAGTAAAAATAGAAGACATCCAAGACACAGTAAAGATGCAGAATCAGAACAGATAGGAGAGGATGGACTCCAGGGATTTTAAGGAAATGTTCTCAATGTGTATCTATGAGCAAGATGAAGAAGTTTTTAATTGACTCAGGTTTCCGGCTGAGAAAACTGGTTTAAATAATGAAGCCACTCCCTAAAATGGTAATATACCAGGTTTAGGGAAAAAGTGAGTTCAGTTTTGGGCATTTGAGTTTGAGATGCTTGTGGGACTGACCATCTGGGTGAAAATCAACGCTCTCAGATTTTATAGAAATGAATCTCAAGCACAGGAAGTCTTCCAATAACATCATTTTGTACAGGATCATTTCCTCATACTGTTCATGAGAAAAATATCAATTCCTGTTTGAGGCCACTGGCTATATGGAGTTTGCACATGTTCTCCCCATGTTCATAGGGGTTTTCTCCAGGTACTCTGGTTTCCTTCCACATGACAAAGATGTGTATATTAGGTTCAAAGGCATGTCTATGTGGTCCCAGTAGACATGGATGTGAGTGAGTGCTTCTTGTGATGAAATAGCGGCTGGTCCAGAGCTGGTTTCCACCTTGCACCATGAGCTGCCAGGATAGGCTTTAGGCACCCACAGGCCTGAAGTGGAATTAAGTGTGTCAGGAAATGAATGAATACAAGTAATTGTAAAGTAAAAATTTGTAAACTCTACGATAATCACAGTAATGAATGATAGTATGAATGAATGATAGTAATGAATGAGAGTAAACAATTTGGTATGACAGGGCTCAGTGAGCTGCCATATTTGTGACTGTTTTTGAACTGGGTGGTGGTAGGAGGTACTCCTTCCAATTTTCACTTTTCAAATATTTATTCCTTGATTTAGCCCACCACCACTATGACAGAGGTCATTCACTGATGCACCAAAACTTGGGTAAATAATTATCTCACTTATTTTTATTAATCTTTCTCAAATGTATATATAGCACAATTATTTCAATATTTATTAAAAGTGTTTTGGGTTTTTAGGAGTTTGGTGGTGTTTGTGTGACCTATATTATGCCACTGGAACTTAATTATTGTTTATATCAAGTAGCCTATGGTATAGTTGGTTTAGTTATACATTGTTTTCCTTAAAGTCACAGTTTCCAAGAGCCTATCTAGATATTAAGTGAGGACTTACTGCACAAGAAATAGAAGGTTGTACGTAGAAGTGGAAGTAGCCCTGGTTATGGCTGTGACCATCCATACGAGTAGGTAGAAGAAAAGAGGCCAAGGATGAAACACCAACACCGAAGAGGAAAGGAGATGATTGTAGAGATTTCAGTTGGCAATATATTATAATGAATGAATTTCAGTACGGAAAGAGAGAAGAGAAAGGTAAACACATGGAGAATTAGGAGAAAATCTGTCACAAAATAGAGGATGAACAGCTCCCCTAGGACACACATATAGTAAGGTGTGGCGGTATAATAAAACCCAGGCAGTTTAACTCCAAAGACAGAGCTCTTAACCACTTGCGTACTGTCACTCTTAAAAAGAGGATAGAGAAGTTACTCAAAGAAGGTCCCGGGAGAGACAGGAAGAGGAGCATTTAGAGTATAATTACAAAGAATATCTAAGAGGGAAATAAATAAGGATGGTATAAAGTTTTAGATTGGTAGCAGGAAGTTAAGGGACTACTTCTCAGTCTCCTTCTCAATATTATTTTCCTAGACAGCCCTGAATATAAAAATTCCCTTCTTGGATTCGTTTCACATGGTTTCAAGGGCAAAAAGAACCTCTGGGCATAGTCGACCTTTACATGAGTGAGATTTTATTTTTGTCCAAGGTTAGTCTGGGTAGTTAAATCTTTTATCAGAAGCTTATCAAAAAGTTTAGGTTGATGACACCCAAACCTGACCTCAAATCTCTTATTGCCAATGCTTTAGTGTAAGAACCTAAAAAACTGTAGAAAATAAGTTAGATTTCTACATACAAACATGGGAATATGTTCAACTTACACCATTAAAGTGAAAAACAAGACCTTTTGATTCTATTTCTGAAAATAATAGATATTACGTCTAGCATGGAAAACATCTGGAATAATACACTTCAATCTATTAACACGGGTCATCTCTGGGGGATGTGGTTACAGGCATCTTTCACTCTATAATTTAAATTTTTATGACCATGTAGTAAACATGAAAAAAAAGATTTTGATCCTGTTAGAAGCAGATATCCTCTGCTTGACTGAGTTTCTTAAGAGCGGGTCACATTCACTGATACAGATCCATAGCAAACAGCTGGGCTCACTAAGGTTCTACAACAAACGAATGAATTAATAAGTATCAGTTTTGACCATCTCAAATAATTGTTAAGAGAAACATATACACACAAATGCATGTACTTTCCAGTTAACGCTCAATGTAGATATCAGCTGCAAAGGGCCTTGGAAGGCAGTTATTTCAACGTCCCTACCTACGTTTCGATTTTAAAACCTCGATTATGATTAAAAGTGCAAGCTTTCCTCAGTAGCCCCCGTTAACATCAATTTACCCTTGCCATGAAAGAACTCAGAAGATGAGTTGGAGTCGGCCCTGGTAGGAGGTGGCGTGTGAGAGATGAATTCCGCCAGCCGCGAGTAGCGGTTGGGACCGTTAACTCACCATTTCTCAGGACGCCAAGCTGGGGTTGGCGGAGCACCGAATTGAAGAGCATCAGGGCCGGGGGAAAAGGCTCAGCTGAGAGAAGAGTCGTAGAAATGCCTCCAAACCCAACAGAAATGAAGCTTTCGCCTCTCAAAACACGACTAGTTATCGCCTCCAACTCCCGCCACTGTAAGAAGCCCCGGCCGCCAAACTCCGCGCCAAACTGACGTCACGCTCTTTGATTGGCTTCCGAGCGGCGTCGGGGCGCCTTAGAGTCACTTCCCCTTTCGGATCCCCGCCTCCTTTTCTCCCAGCCGCGGGAACCAGGAGTGCAGGAGCTCCGTGAGCGCCTGCGCAGGGGGCAGCAGAGGCGCCGGCGAACCGTGGGGTGACTAGGGCGCATGCGTAACAGGGCTTGACAGCGCGCGGAGGAAAAACCAGCAAGAAGGCGGCGGGAGAAGATGGCGGTCCTGGGGCTGAATTTGCAATCTTTCTGACTAGGCTAGTCGAGTAACTGTTCGGGTCATGGCATCAAACTCAACTAAGTCTTTCCTGGCAGATGCCGGCTATGGCGAACAGGAACTGGATGCCAACTCTGCCCTTATGGAATTGGACAAAGGTATTCGAAAGAGCAGGCTGAGTGGTGAAACAGCATGTGGGAAAGTGGCGCCACCAGGTGGTGGTAGCCTTGGGAGAGGCTGGGAAAGCGCATGCGCACTTCGTCGCTGGGCGGGGAGTGCTTTTGCTGGGGCAAGGGCTTTGACCCCTTCGGGATGTTGCAGGAAATTTGCGGGATTGTCTGATTGGCTTTACACCGGCTAACCTAGTAGCAAACTCTAGTGAGGGGCCCGTTTTTACCACTTGAGAGAACAGTCCTCGATTTTCTTTTCTTTTTTTCTTGTTTGAGATGGAGTCTCGCTCTGTAGCCCAGGCTGGAGTGCAGTGGCGCGATCTCTGCTCACTGCAACCTCCTCCCTGGTCCCGGTTCAAGCAGTTCTCCTACCTCAGCCTCCCAAGTAGCTGGGATTACAGGCACGAGCCACCTTGTCTAGCTAATTTTTGTATTTTTTAGTAGAGACGGGGTTTCACCATGTTGGCCAGTCTGATCTTGAACTCCTGATCTCGTGATCCGCCTGCCTCGGCCTCCCAAAGTGTTGGGATTACAGGCGTTAGCCACCGCGCCCAGCCCCTGATTTTCTAAGTAGTGACAGTGGCTAGGGTCTAAGAAACACTACAAAGAAATTGTGAAGTTGGTTTTCAGTCTGTTCAGTTGATACCAGGTCTTCATCAAATGTGCTGAATAGTAATCTTGCACCGACTTTACAGCGATTCGTTTAATTGCCGTAGTCCTGGTACCTGCTGTTTACAAAGCAGACTAAATATGGCCAAGATCATACAGAAAGTAAGGGCCCTGCTCATTCTCTGCAGCCAAGTTCCAGGGGTTCTGTTTCCTTTCAGGGAGCAGCTTGGTATAGAAGGAGCTTTCCCGTTATGCTGAGTTAAATTTCAATGCCGCTAATTTTATGATTAACTTCATGTGGCCTCGGTTTATCGTCTGCAAAATGGGTACAGTACCATTGAGCTGGCAGAATTGTAGTATTAAGTGACTAAATAGTATGCCAAAGAAGCATTTAGTAAATGCAGAAGACCTATACTTTCCTTCTTTGATATAGATATGGGAGGCAAGGTCGGAAATTTGTCAGTGAAGAACTCGAGAAGTAGTATGAAACCTTTGTTTCCTATTAAGGATTTTTATTGTACAGGAAACATTTTGGCAGCTAGTATACAATTAAATCTTAATTAACTGTAGCCAGTGTATCATGTTGGAGAACTGGACTAGAACTTAGAAGGATGTGTCTTTAAGTCCCCTTTGAGCCACCTCCCAATTTTCTGAGTTGGACATGTCTATTAAACTTTTTTGAGACTCTTTTTCTGTTTGTTTTATTTTTTAAACTGTAAACATTTTTAGTGGGATAGTTTAAATAAGAATTTCTCAGGCTCTTAAAAAAGCTTTTACCTCCTTTTGATAAACACAAAAATGTCACAAAGCCCTAATGGGATATTCCCTTGGTTGAGTCTCCGTATCTTTAGTGTACCCTTATCAACCAAGAAAATGATATTGAGCTTTTCTTCCTCTTACCAAATCTATAGGGTTTTTCTCCTCTGAAAAATAAAACTGTAACATTAAATGTGTTTTTCAAACACTCTTCATTCTGATACATTTCTTTCTTATTCCTCAGTGAAAATTATAGGTCAGGATAACATCTAATATCCCTACCAGTTCTAAGGACATTTTCTGCCATTCTGGTCCAGCTGAGCTTATCCCATGCTGACAGTAGGATAGCGGTTGTGGAACAGGGATCAGATAGGGCACTGAAGAGGAGTCTAGAATTGTTTAATCCCTAGAATTTTGCAGTTGTAAGAAAAAGACCACAATTTTTTCCTTTTAAAAGAAAAGTTGAAAGTATTTTATATCATTAAGAAAGATATCAGGTGTCAATCCTAGACACAAAGTAAGTGATCATTTTCACTCCTCCCAGTAATGTCCTGCTTGAGTATTTTACAAATGAATCTCAGGCTCAGAAAGATAACTTGTTCTTTTTCACCTCATCATACAGTACCTTTTAAAGCTGTTAGGAAATTAAGTTATAGCCAGTTTCATTTAGGATATAGTCAAGTATTTTAAATATTGAGTCATTTCATCTTTTACCTGTTAAAGTATTTCTGTTTTGTGAGCTAAAGGTCAGAAGGCTCCAAGTTCCAACTCTCTTTTCATTCCCAAACTCCAAGAATACTGTTTCTGAAATATCTCTCCCACCTCTGCACACACACTCAGATACATGGCTTTGTACTAGGAACATGGCAGTTAATGAAGCAAAACAAAGCTCCTGCCCTTATAGAGCTTACATTCTGGACAGCAGGTGCAGACACTCAGCAATTACAGCAAACATGTGACAGTTAGTGATACATATTATAAAGGGAAATGAAGCAGTGAAGGGCACTGGAGAAAAGTGATCTGGGGGCTAGAATTGATTTCTTATGTTGTGAAGGATAGTCAAGAAAGACCTCCTCAATCAAGTGGAGGAAGAGCAAGTGCAAAGGCCCTGAGGTGGAAGCCTGCTTTGCATGCTGTTATCTGGAGGAAAGTAATAGGCAATGAGTATAGAAAGATAACCAGAGTCCAGTTCAGGTAGGGCCATGCAAGCCATCAAAAAGACTGGCTTTCATTCTGAGTGAGATAGGAGACCATGGAGGATTTTCAACAGGTGTGTGAGACAATCTTACCCCTTTGAAAAGGATCAGTCTGGCCTCTGTGTTGAGAAAACACTGAAGTGGGTAGGGCCAGGGACTGAAGTAGGGAGGCCAATGAGAATGCAACTATAACAATCCAGGGAAAAGATAATAGCGACTTGGACCAGGGTGGTGACGCTGAAAATGCGTGAAGTGCTGAGATTCTCGGTACATTTTCGAGGTAGAGCCAACAAGATTTGCTAGTGGATTAGATGAGCATGTAAGAATAAGTGGTCAAGAAAACTTAAGAGGTTTTTGGTCTGAGCTACTGGGAGGGTATATGTATTGCTGTTTACTGAAATCAAATCAGTTTGGACATGTTAAATTTGAGATGTCTCATAAACATCCAAATGGAGATGTGTAGACAGTTATGCATAAGATGTAACCTTCAAACTCTATTTTAAAGAAATATTTTGTGGCACTGGTGTCCTTAGAAACACACGCGGAAAATGCTGCCATTCATAACCTGTTATATATTTATAACCTATTGTACTTCATTCTGAGTCTGTTGAGCAAGCACTGGCAGTAAGTTGATTGTTTCTGATCTCTATAGGAATAAGTGAACACTATTTTGAAGCTGACTCAATTCCATTACTTCTGGATGTACTTAGTAACAGGAGAATAATCATTTATATGATAGCCATTCATTTACTCAACAAATATTTACCGACCACCTGCATTTAGGCTCTGTTCTCAGACTAGGGACTATATTGGCAAACAAGACATCTTTAAGGAGCTTGCATACAAATGTAAGGAGATAGACTATGCTAGATCAAATGTGGCGCTGTTAGTCAGGACAAGAAGTTGAATTTTATGCTGAGTGCAATGGGAAGACATTGAAAGTTGTAGGCTGACGGCCTGCTAACTGAGCTTCTATAAGGCTGAGCATACATAAGCAGAGTTAAGTGTCATAATTAGATACATTACAGCTTATGTTTATCTGACACATTTCATGGTATAATCATTACACACAATTCGCAATATAAAGGATGCATCTCACAAAAATTAGTATAACTTTTTCACCAGTATAACTTCTTAGTCTTAACATTTTTAGATCAGCTGTTGGGAGGTTATCCTGATGATTTGGGAAAACTTATGCAAGATCTCCTTCCCCCCTGGGAAAAGAGGGGTCTCTAAATGACATTGTTTAGCCTATCTGCTTTCTGCAGTGTTGACCTTGGAAAGGATGAGGTGAAAGCAATGGGAAAGAGAGAGATGACTCTCACACCCTTTCTTGAAGCTGATACAATGGGAAAGAAGGAAATGTAGAGGGTAGAGTTGCTACTAGAGGTGCTGGTGAATGTAATGATATGTGAAAAGCTTGATGCTTTGCTTAATGAAAAATTTAGTTATGAAATAGAGAACCGATGTGAATGAGGACAACTATCTCTACACTTGAATTTTCCCCTTAGACACTATAACCTCACCTGTATTCCAAAATACTTGAATTCTCAGACCATCAAAAAAGATTGTCAAAAAAGACCACAGATTGCTTTTACATTATCAGTATAGCTCAGATCTTGTTGGTGTTGCAATAAACAAATATGAGGCCTTTGGGGAAGCATCTTCATAGCCCCTCCTGAAGAGAAAGGCCTAAGCAGCCTAATTTGTTCTAGGTTACTAATTCCATGCCGTAACTGACTGATTCAGAAGTAGTCATGTGACCCACACCAAGTCAAATTATTTCTCCGGAGAATCTCTGCTGCCAGAGCATACAGTCTGAGAGTGTTGAGAAGTAGACCTAAATCATGTAGAATTAGGCTGGGCCTGGTGGTTCACACCTAGCACTTTGGGAGGCTGAGGCGGGCGGTTTACCCAAGGTCAGGATTTCGAGATCAGCCTGGCCAACATAGTGAAACCCCATCTCTACTAAAAATACAAAAATTAGCCAGGTGTGGTGGCAGGCACTTGTAATCCTAGCTACTTGGGAGGCTGAGACAGGAGAGTCAGTTGAACCCGGGAAGCAGAGGTTGCAGTGAGCCTAGATCGCGCCATTGCACTCCAACCTGGGCGTCAAAGAGTGAAACTCTGTCTCAAAAAAAAAAAAAAAGTCATGTAGAATTCAGGCTAAGGTGAGACACTGGGCAACTTAATGCCACATTAAAAACCAGCGGCCTGGTTGGTAATTCCCTGATGGGCTATGAACTAATCCAAAAATTCAAGAACCTTCTTCAATTATTTTATTTATTTATTTTTTTTTAAAGAGAGAAAGAAAGAGGAAGAGATTTTAGAAAAAGAGAGAAAAGGAGAAAGAAAGAAACAGCAAAAGGAAGAAAAAGAAGAATGAAAGAGAGAAAGAAAGAGGAAGAGATTTTACAAAAGGAGAGAGAAAGAAACAGCAAAAGAAAGAAAGAAAAAAAGAATGAAAGAGAGAAAGAGGGAGAGAGAATGGGATTCTTGTTTTATTGCCCAGGCTAGAATACAGTCTAAAAATGGGTATTAAAAACCTCTTTTATGCCAATAATTGTGCTTAACAATGGAGACAGGAAGGAATAGAGGATGAAAATAACAAATAAGCAGCCAACCAATATTTTATTTAAACCTGTGAAATGCTATGCAATTGCTGGG
>PVKP010016179.1:0-48747 GCA_004027715.1 Plecturocebus donacophilus | reverse complement strand
CACACTGGCATCCATAAGGCACACCTTTACACACTGCACCCCACCCTCTCCATGTGAGATGTCCTCAAGGTCACCTGATCCAGCAGTCTTGGAAGTAGGCCTCTTCACATGGTATGATTCCAAACCCCAGCACCTGCGGGTTCATTTTCTCTGAACACTAGTTCCTAGTGGGTGTGATTTAAAGCTGCTCAGAGCTCCAGGACAGTGTGTCTGGCCAGCAAGGGGCCAGGAAGCCAGCTTCCTCTTCCTTATCCTGAGGCTGCCCCCATTTCCCCTATCCCCGCCCCTGCCCCCCAGCTCCTCCTTCCCAGGCCTGGCTTCCGCAAACTATTTTGGCCCTCTAGGCCTCACCCCACCCCACGCCCGTCTTCTGCAAGAGAAGCTTATTGGACATGAAGGATGTCACCACAGAGATGAACAGGACTAAAATTCTTCAGAGAAGAGCTCACGGGAACTGATCCTTGATCTGGGTCAAAGCAGGGCATAGGAAGGGGTGGGTTCCACTTACTGGCTCAGCCAAGGTGCAGTCTGCCTAGGAACCCTCCCAGAGAGCTGCGGTGGGGGCGGGCTCATTAGAGGAGACTGCCGGGGAACACCCCCCCCCCCCCCCCCCCCCCCCCCCCCCCCCCCCCCCCCGCCAGGGAACAGATACAGTTCCGAGTTAGTGTAGTGCGGCAGCCAGCCAGCCGAGGTTGGGTGTAAGGGCTGGTCAGATGAGGGAGCAGTTGATTGTGCCTGAGAAGGCCAGGCAAGGCTTGGTGGAGCTGGGCTGTGGCCCAAGTGAGGCCTGGATAGAGAGGTCAGCGCAGAGCTGGAAAGGAGCAGAGCCAGCAACTGCTTTTTTTTAGTGTGCAGATGACTGTGCCCCTCCCCTGCAACCCCTTCTTTGTTTTAACTGAAATGGATGTCACCATGACAAGCAAGCCTCCCTTAGCCTGTGGTGTGGGCTGGGGGCTCAGTGACCCCAAGAGGTGGTGGCAGCAGACCTGGGGGAGAGGCAGGAAAAGGGAGAGTTAGAGAGGGCAAGCTGGCTTTGCAGGGGTGGTGGGGCTGGGTGGCTGCGGAGGCTGGAGGAGCGAATCTCTGGTGTGGGGGAGGGGAGTAGTACTGAGAAACACCCAGGAGAGCAAGCAAGTTATGAGGCTCCCCTCCCCACCACTCCCCACTTTCAGCACTTGTGTGACATAATTCTGGGAACACTACCATCATCGGTGTGGACAGCAGCCGGGACTCCACGGGCGGGTCCCCAACCTGGTCCTGGTGGTTGGACTCCACCTCTGGAAGGGAGCATATCTCCCTCTCCTTTGCTTCTGCATGGAAGGCACAGTCTCAAGCCTTTCCCAGCAGTCCCCAAATTGTCACTGACTGCCCTTCTCACCAATGCTCCATCCTGACCTTCCTAGTTGTCCTCTACCCCACTGGCAGTCTCCACTGTGTGGGCATGCGGCCATCGGGGCCTCCTGAAGGCAGTTCTGAGGAATAACTCTGGACAGAAGAGGGAAGGGCGCTCTGTAACTCAGTGTGTCCCTGAGCTGTGGCCGGCTGGGGGTTGGGGAGGGGTCTATCCTAGTGCACCAGTGCTGCTCCATGAAGGTGGCCTTCAGTCTTGCAGTCTGGATTCCTCTCTCCCTGGGTGGAATAGATTAGGCGGTGGTGCGTGATGGTGGAAACTGTGTCGGTGGCTGAAAGTCACTTAGGAGAGGGCCCTACAGTCTGGGTCTCTGGAGTGGGTGTAGGGTCAGTGGAGGAGCTCACCTTCCTGGTCACAGACCCAGGTGGTGTGTGGTTCCTGCCTTCCAGCCCCATCAGCCTCCCTGGCCATGTGCTCAATGAGGTGCTTTTCCCTGACAGGTGAAAGTGCAGGTGGGTTGCTCCATTTGGGTCCTGCTGGGTTGTGGTGTCCTCAGGTCAGACAGACCCAGTGTTGCCTCGTTCAGCAAAGTGTCACGATGCCATTTCAGCTGTGCATAGGAGCAGAGTGCCCATCCACTCCTCAGGCTGCTGAGTCTCTGCCCCCTGCTTGCCAGCACCTTCCCCCTGTTTTCTCAACCCCCTCAATGCTACCCTGCACTGGGGAAGTTGTCCTGGCAATTAACTTTCCATTCTCCTATTGGGGCCCTTCAAGTAATGTTTGGAGATTTCCCTTAATTCCCAGCTTGGACAAATGGTCCCCTCACATGTCCCCAAATTATTGTTTGGTCTCTAAAGTTGGTCAGATGCTGCTTTCAGGACCCTGCTATGGGAATGTGCATCTACACCCTGCCTTGGTCATTTCAAGCTTGTCTTTTCAGGGCTTGCCCTGAAGGTAACTGAGACTGTAGGGAAAGATTTCTGCATGGCGAAGGGGCTGCCAAAGTAAGCAATGCAGGATGCTGAGGGCAGGCGGATGTTGGAGCAGAGGGTGTCCCCTCCCAGCGCAGCGGATTCTCTCCACTCGGGATTGCTGCCTGCTCTGTCCTCACTTCCAGCTGCCTCAGCCCTTCATTACTCATCTCTCCGTTTTCTTTCTGGTGATCCTTTTAGCTTCAATGCCTGACGCTGATCACCTCATGGTCAATACTTCCCAGATCAACCTTCTGAGAAGCAGAATTCATTTGCCCTGTGTCATTTCTTATCCCAGACCACACCTCAGGTTGATGTGCCTTGATGGGCCATGCTTAGGTCAGCTGGGACCAGCCACAGACAGAGACCTGGGGGTCTCTCTGTGGGGCAGAGTGGCTGTCTTTAGAAGGAGCCATGTGCCTGGCAAAGCAGGAACTGGCGTGTCTATTACAGTCTCATGAACCTGACAGACTCCTGTTGAGCTCCCTCATCACATGGCAGTCACTGTTCGAGGCCCTGGGTAAACCCAAGGCGAGGACAGGTCCTCCACCGTCCCTTCCCCAGAGCATGGCCCTTCAGAGTCTAGTGGACTCTGCTCTAGGAAATAGGAGAGGGTGAGCCTGGCAGAGCTGGATGAACTCACCCAGCCACTGCCAGATAAGGAGATAGATGCACAGAGAGGAAGCGTGGCAGAGCCAGGCGAGCGTGCAGGCAGCAGGGGCTTCATGTCTGTGATGCTGGGGCCAGCCTGTGTCTGTCTGCATTTCAGGGAAGTGTCCCTCAGGCTTCTTCTTCTAGTTGGAGAAAGGGAAGCCCTGATCTCCTGATTCTGCAATTCTTCTGCCCTTGCATCTTCTTCCTCCAACCCATCCTCCCCAGCCCTCCTGGACTGCACCCAGCTTCAGCTGACACCAGTGAGTGCGGTGGGAAGGATGCTTCAGAAAGAGGGCCCAGGGGACCCAGCCTGCCAGCTGAGAAACCCAGGACCAGCCCTCGACCCTCTGGAAAGCCAGATGGGCTACCTCTCTGATGGTTCAGACGCCTCCACTGTCAGCTGTGGGGCCATTTCTGTCACCACGTGCTGATAACTGAGTTTTCAACTCGGTGGGAGGTTCCCCAAAACAGGATACCCTCTTGCACGGATGTGTGTGAAAGATAACTGTACTGGAGACATAGGCTTCCAGAAGCTCCTCAGCTCAGATGGATGCGAGCAGAAGTGCTTCTCAAGTGAATCCACTCACTTTGTTCTAAGCCCCCAAATTCCGGGTATGGCTTCAGCCCAGAGAGTTCCCTCCAAGTTGCTGTTGCTTGTGCTTCCATTACAATTCTTCCTGCTTTCTGTGCTCAGCTCCCCAAAGCTGCCTCTGCCCTCACCGTGCTGTAGGGCTGTCCCTTGGCCCCCCAGCGCCCCCTGTCCTCCTCAGCAGCCTAGTCCAGCCAACCCCACTGGCCTCCAGGACGGGCCAGCAGAGGGGGATGGAGGAAGAATGAGAGTGACAGTCCTGTCAGCAACATGGAGGCCCAGGTCTGCGTTTCTAACCAGGACTGCAGACCAGCCTCACAGGAAACTCTTTTAAATACACACACACAGACACACACACACACACACACACACACACATGCCACCCCTCAGAGATTCAGATCAGTGGGTCTGTGCTGCATCTATCTGTTCTAAGTGGTGGATGATGACAGAAAAGAAAAGTCCCCCCTCTCAGCATAAAAATGGCAAAAAAAAAAAAAAAACCCACAAAAATCCACAACCACAAAAAAAAAGAGGTGCAGAGAGAAATTGCATTAGGGAACAGTTGCCTGTAATTGTTACCAAACTTTTGAAAAACAAGAAACAACAAAGAAATAAAAGCAGTAGATAATTAAGTACATAATTGTACATACCACTTGTTAATTAAGCTTTTACTCCTAAAACCTGACAGAATCTGCTTACAAGGTGATAACGTGCAGGAACGTGGCATATGGCGAGCCATCTGCAATACAAACGCTTTGTCGATGAAAACTTCCCTGCCCCACAAAAAGAAGGCGATGCTAAATGCAGTTTTCCGAAGCAGAGTGATTTATCTTCATTTCGTGCAGAAAATGAGTTGATGGTACAGTGTGCAGATGAAAGAATTGTCAGGAAGGGGCCGCAGGGCTCCCTCTGTCCTCGCTGCGGCTCTGCGCGACTGTGGCCCATGCTAGGCGTCCTGGGACTCACTCGGTTGGCTTAGCTGATGCCTGAGAGCAGTGCCTTCAGAACACATGAAGAGCAGCCCTTCTCTTAAATGCTCCAGTTCTGGGTGTGCAGGGAGCCAAAGTGGAGAAAAGTGGGTTGAGGGCAACGATGGTGCCCCTGTTTTTCTCCACTGTAGCCCGCTGCCCACCATCCCGCCACTGGAGCTGTGGTCTCCAAGCCTCCTACCCTCTTCAAACCTTCCCCGCCTGTAAAATGGAGATAAATCACTTTCCTTGTCAACAGCCCCAGGTTGATGGCAAGGCCTGCTGAGATTGTTCCCGGACCAAACTGAGGGCCGAGCTGCTGTTTCTCATGGCTCAATAACGAGATGCAGATGAACTGAGGAGGAAGAGATGTTTATTTCTAGAGCCGGTTACAGGGGGAAGTTCTGGAAATTATCGCCAGACCAACTCCAAATTACGAAGTTTTCCAGAGCTTGTATACCTTCTAAGCTATATGTCTATATGTAAGTGTGTCTTCATCCAAAGACATAAGTAAGTAACTTCTCTTAATCTATAACTAAGGTCTGAGTCCTAAAGATCTTTTTTCTGGAGCCTCAGTAAATTTACTTAATCTAAATGGGTCCAGGTGCTGGGGTGATTACCCGTATTTTGTTCCTTACTAAATCATTGGAGGTTTGGGGAGTTCCTTCAGATCCCCAATAAAATTGTCTGTGGAGGCCTGGGAGGTTTCTTCAGACCCACAGTGAAATTTGTTTAATCCTAAATGGGTCCGGTTAAGATTCCTCTGATACTTTGTCATGCTTTAAGGCCAGGAAAGGTCCAGGCAAAACTCCTGATGGGCCTTTATTACATCCCAGCCTTTGTATAAAGGCACTGGCCTTTTTAGCTTTTAATATTTAACTTAACCACTCAGTCAGTACTCAAACAGCTGTGACGGAGGCCTGCGTTAGTGAAAACTGGCCTGCCACAAAATGAAGTAAAAAGCAGCATATGTCCGGTGTGAGATTTTACATATGTAGGGAATTATTACTAATAATAAGCCCTTGAACCCTGAGCGTGCATACCATTGTTTTAGCTTCATCTTTAATCCACACCCAGAGCTGCACAGCAGCAAGCCCAGGGTGACAGGCTCAATCCTTGATCCTCCTGGGCTCCAGGGGGTGCTGGGGAGGACTGATCTTTGGGAGGTGGGGTCGATGGAGCACAGGTGCGATGGAAAGGGGCCCTGGGCTCCCACAGTGCCTGCATGTCCTTCATTCGGAGGGCCTTCCTAGTTCTGCTGCTTGTGTTCTAAAGAGTCTGACCAAGCAGCCCTGCAGAAACTGTGGCAGCTGCAAGGGCGGAGGGCCACCTGGAGGATGGGCTTTGGGGCCCAGTGGGTGGGCTGACCTCCTGGAAACAGCTTGCTGGGAAAGCAGTGGGGGTGGGGAGGCCCTGCCCACAGCCACCCCGGTCTCCTGGCCCTCGCTCTGCCCTTCCTCGGTGGCACTGCTTCTCCCTCCCACCTGCTTCTTCCAGGTCTTCTGGAGGAGGGGTGGGCTCTGCTCTGCCTGGCCATGCCTGTTAAGGACGCATCCTTCCCACCTGTGGGCCTCAGCCCCTCCCACCCCCAGAGGGCTGCCTCTGGTCTCACACTCATCCTTGTCCGCATCAGTGGGGCCACACACTCCAAAGCTCAGTGACCTGTGTGCATGGGATCCGACCCTTCTCCTCCGTCCCACCCTCCTTTTGCCCTTGGCCCCCCTTGTTCAACACTGCCCTCTGCTCAGACTCAGGCCAGGACCCCAGCTTTTTGCTTCCTGGACCCCAAAGTGGGGACCCCTCCGCCTCTGCTGGGGGGCATCTATCGTATTCATTGATGATTTTTTTCTCAAGCATTCCATAAAATCCCTTGTCGGGCTATGGAGAGAGGGCTGCCTTGCTCCTGAGTGCCTTACTTCCGCCCCTGCATGCCTCTCCTGCGGGGCCCACTGCTCTGTACTCCGTGGCGGGCCCACTGTCCCTGTCCTGCCACTGCCCTTCCTCCAGTGATCAATCCTTTTGCAGGAATCCCTGGGAGGCCTCCATAGCACCATGCCTGCTCCTGCCGCAAGAGAATGGCACAGTGCAGACACGGTATCTACTCCCTGGAAAGCAGGGCCTTGTCATGGTCGTCAGACCCACCAGGTGGATTGAACGGGACAGAGGATAGTCCCCAAGTATCTGCCTGGGCCTTCCTGTGGGCAGGGCATCTGGAGATGGAGCACCTGGTTTCTTCCTCTCAGCCCTAGGCGGAGTTGCGCAGGAGGGAGCAGCAGGGCTGTGGGGGGATGGGCGCAGGCAGCCCTGGGTCCCAGGCTGGGATGTGTCCGCATGTGGGCGCTGCTCCCTCAACCAGGGCGCTTTCTCCCTTGGAAGGGTGGGTAACAGTGTACAACCCAGAAAAGACAGTGGGAGCGCTCTTAACACTCAATACTTTACACTTCTACGGGTTTCTTAGTCTCCACATCTTGTAAATAAAGGAAGCTAGGCCTGCGCAATCCCTAGTATCAATACAGAAACAGAGTCTAAAGCTGGAAGGAATCAGAGATGATGAGGTCCACTCCCCTCATTTTACAGAAGGGTAACCGGGTCCCCAGGGCAAGTGTGATTTGCTGAAGGTCATCAACGCCCTGCCTTCTGCCTTGGTGCCATGCTCCTGCTGCTCCAGAACCCCGGGATAGGACAGCAATAGCAGGATGCCTGGTGCAACGAACACCATGCGGTGGAGACGGTGGCTTCAGCAAGGAAGTAGAAATGGAAGAAAAAGCCAACTTCTGGCCACCACTGGGAGGACAGTTTCCTGGATTAGAACAAGAGGGTCTCCAGAGACAGACAAATGGCTGCTGTATTTCTAAGAACAGCAGCCTTTTTCTATTCTAGGGGCAAGGGCTCCTTTTGGGCATGCTCTTCCATGGGGTAAAAAGGGTGGAATTAGAGCTTGATGTGGGGTGGGTGGGGAGAAGCGGGCGAGGGGAGGGTCGGGGAGGTTGCGGCTGAGAGAAGAGCCCGAGGGAGGCTCAGGTTTTGGTTCAGGATCCAGAGGGTGGCCCCTGGCCTTGAAGAATGACTCAGGAGAGCCACGGAGGGCTCTAAAGCCCTGTGCTCCCCTCTGGGCAGGGCAGGGTTTGCAGGCAGCGTCCATCTCAGGGCTCTGCCCAGCTGTGGGGGTTGGCATTGAATCAGCACAGATCTTGGGCCGAAGTACTCAGGAAGTTCCCAGGAGGCCCAAGGGCCCCACAGATTCCTCAGAGGGGAAGGGAGGGGAGGGGAGGGGCACATCTGCTCCACAACTTGGAGCCTCTTGGCTGAAGGGACTGTGGGAAAGGAGCCCCTGGTACAGGCTTTCAAGTGAAGGAAGGGGCTGGAGAGAGGAAGGAAAGTGATGTGAGAGGAGGGATAGGAGCAGCATTCTGGGAAAGTGTCCCCAAGCAAGGGAGTGGAGGGATGGACAGGCATGGCCAGTTTCCTGCTCCAGCCCTGGGACCCTCTCCCCACCCTCCAGCTCACTCCTGCAGTTTCAGCCGTCCTCCACAGAGGAGGAGCTGCCTGGTGAAGGCCCAAGTTAGCCACAACAGCACAGAAGTCCCACTGGCTCGTCCACCCCCACCCCCACCCCATGCTGGGGGAAGCGGAAACTCCCCGAGGGCCATCTCACCAGCTAGCCCGGCACTCCTGGGAGGCACAGACAACCTGCTGGTATCCTATTTTGAATAGACAGCAGAAGTATTTGGTGCTCACACCCAGAACTGCTGCCACTGATGCAGCTGGGAGCTCACCCGACAGAGAGATGGCCCTTGCCTGGGAGCGCTCGGGAGCCAGGTCCCTCTCCCCAGCAGAAGGGTATGAGGACATTCTCTTTGGAGCACCTGCCTGCTGCTCTGGGCCACCTGCCAGGCCCTCTGCCCCTAACCCCAAGCTCCTTCTTTTGCACTGTTCTAGCGGTCCCTCCAACCCAGTCCTTGATGAGTGGGGAGTGAGCTCTGCCCCTAGCAGGACCTCTTGCCCACACTGCAGCTTTCACCCACACAGGAAGGTGCAGGTAGGAGCCGAGGGCCGTGTCCGAGAGCCACAGCTGCCAGCCCTTCCCAGCGTCTCCTGATCCCACCCCCAGGTAACTTCTTTCTCAGGCCAGTTCTAGAACAGAGAAGCATCCTGGCGGCCCTGCAGCTCCTCCTGAGCCTGCAGCTGGCCACGACCTACCTGCCCTCCATTCTCTCTCCCTCCCACTGTCCCCCTGTGGCCTCCCTACCCCTCTCCTTCCTCTCCCCTCTCCCTTGCCCTCTGTTGCCACAGAACAGCACAAGCCTGGCATTCCAGGCTGCAGACTGACTCATCCCATGGCCCCTCTTCATGCTGTGGGGCTTCTGCAGGGATTCCTGTTGGGTCTTTGAGCCTGTGGGCCCTCCTCGCTGGTAGCTGCCCGGCGTAGAAACGCTGGCCTGGTGGGATGGAGAGGAGGAGACCTGGAACAGGAGCGAAGCAGCTGAGGTTGAAATAATGCAACCATTAGAAGAAACTGCTTGAATAAATGTGGAGATTAAAAACATTCTCCAGCATAGCAAACGTACTCACCCGAACCCCGGATGGCAGAGATTAATGAACTATGGGATAGGAAGTTAATCTCTAAAGATCTTGCTCAGGAATAATATAAATTGGTTACCCTGGGTATAGTAATCAAATGGACAGCTAGCTCTACAGTACAAATACTTGTATCCTTTCTTTGTTAGAAGGAACAAAATTTGAAAAAAAAAGGAGCTTTCAAATGTCCATCCTTTCTCTTCATTCATAAAGAAAAAATAATGTGATGCCTTTGTTAGGCCTTTGAAAGCAACGCACGCAGGGGACAGGAGAGTCCCACCACGTGCTGCTTTAATCAATTCTGTGTCTGTGCCGCTTGTTTGACTCCAGTCTTAAATCTTTGGGCATCTTCAGAAAAAATTCCCAGAAAGGGACCCAGGAAATCATCTCATCCATCCCCTACCTGGATTAACCTCCCAGCCCTAGCCCCAGCAAAGGAGCTATCATCTTGTGCTCAAAAGTTTCATTTACCCCATAATCCTCTCCTCACTCAGACTGTTGGACCCCCATCTCGGTCTAGGAGGGCAGGCTCTTCATCCACTTATTCACTCATTCATTCGTTCGTCCATCCCATGGTGCAGAGCTGGGAGGCGCCCAGCATTCAGCATGGTAGCACTGAGGAGCCATGGGTGCTAGAATTTCCCGGAGTCCCGACTGAACAGCATTTCATTTTTTTAAAGTGAAGGTTGATGTTTCAATAAATCCCTTAATGGATTTTAAACCTTTCTGTGAGTGAATCCACAGTCTGCACGTTCTGATTTCTTCTGCTGCTGCATGGTAACTAAGGAAGAGCCTGCAGTTGTGCGAACAAAGGGACCAACGGCTCATGGTCGCAGTGGTGCCAGCTGGGATCCGTACAGGAACCAGCCATGGTAAAAGGGAACCTAAATGGCTGGCAGCTCAGAAGAACCTGGGCTTGGGAACATTGCCTCATAGGCTGTAGCCTCACAAGAGACCAGTTTCTAAACCCAAAATATCAAGTATGTCATGTTTCTTATTTTTATTTTTTGAGACAGAGTTTTACTCTGTGGCCCAGGCTGGAGTGCAGTGGTACAATCATAGCTCACTGTAGCTTGTATTTTTTGTGGAGATGGGGACTCCTGTGTTTCCCAGGCTGGTTTTGAGCTCCTGGCCTCGAATGATTCCCCCAACTGCGGCCTCCCAAAGCACTGGGATGACATGTGTGAGCCACTGTGCCCAGCCCGTTATTTATTTACACAGAGAAATACAACTGTCGTGGGGACCAGAACCCTTGTTGAATTCTCCCTGTAGATTATGGATGGGGGAAGGTGAATCCTAAGTGGAAGCCCAGGGCAGAAGTCAGATTGGACGAAGAGGTGTTTGGAGCTGCCCTTGTATAGCTCATTATTGAGAAAAATGTCGACATTAAACACAACAGCTGTGGAGGATCTTTGGCAACCAGGCAGAGAGAGGCCTGTGACCACAGTGGGGCTGTCTGCCCTTCTTTTTGACTCCCAGCAGCTGAACTCTCCTTATGTCTGGGGACCCCTGCCCATGCTGTATTAAGCAGAAAGTCTACTTCCTTTTACAGAAATGCAAAATGCCAAATACTCACTTTTCATGCTCCTTTGCAGGTTAGCTGTGGTAGGTATCCCTGGCCACACCAGTGGAGCACCCAGGCCTCAAGCAGCAGGTTGGCGAAGAGAACCGCCCCCCTACCATTCTGGTGATGAAGGCGGCTGTGACCACGTCTGGTTTTCCAAAGCAGCTTTATAAAAGCAGCAACCAGCAGCTCCTCAACGTCTGGCCCTCTCTGCTGTGCAAACCACAGGGGCCAGGGCCTTTCCGGGCTGCCAGTGGTATCCTCTGGAACCAGCTTGGCAGTGGAATTTCAGATGCTATTCCTGGCCAATTCCCTTTGCTACCTGGCGTCCTTTAATAAATTCTGTTTCTGCTCATATCCACCTGAGTCATTCTCTGTAACCTGCAAATAAGAACCCTCCCTGGTCGATGATCCTTGCTCTGCCACCTGTCAGTTGTCCAGAGTCACACAGCTGGTGAGTGGCATACCTTGGGCAAGCCCAACTCCCTGCACTGCCCCACCTGCACTACGCTCTGCCTGGGGAGACCTGGATGAAGCAGGTGAGTGTCACACTGCTGGTGGCAGCCAGAAGAGGCATCTTGGAGACAGTAGGCCAAAGGGTGAGTAAACTCTAAATGGGCTAAGAGCAAAAGGGGTAGTTATTTTGGGGAAGAGATATTCTACCCAGCCTCACTCCTTGGGCAAGGAGAGCTAGGAATAGTTTCAGTGCCAGGGACATGGTCACTGCCTGCACCCCACCCCAGCCTCTGGCTCTGAGCTGACAGCAATAAGGATCCCAAAAAATGAGCACAGGCAACAATTAATTGCTAAGATGCAAAGAAAAATTGTTTTGAATATTAAAACTATAGATATAATGCTATTAGGAACATGATTCAGAGTTTATGGAAACATTATTTATATTGATTTATTCCCAGAGCCATCAAGACTCTTTGAAAATAATTAATGTTGACATTTCCATTGCTGAAGCTAAATGTTGATATCATGTAATGAAAAGTATATGCTTGGGATAGGCTGTGCTCTAGAAAGCATTAAAACAAACACCAACATCTACACATCTTCCCCCACTCCCATAACTAATGACCCAGCCACCAATGGGCAGGCCTCCGAGGCTCTTCCCCTACAGACCTCCAGCCCAGCACCATAGCCATCAGCCACCGAGGGACTCTCAGAAGCAAGGGCCAGCACCCCAAGGTAAGCATGGGGCTCATTCAGGGTTATGAGCCAGAAGGTGGGTCAGGGTCTAGACAGGAAGCCCCTCTGGCCAGATCCTGGGTAGTGACTGAGCCTCTAAATTCCTGCTGGCCTCAAGAAGTGAGGGAAGGAGAAGGACAAGAGCTGAAGGAAGTGATGTGGCTGTGACTCACTCGAGGTCTCATCTTGAATTGTAGTGATCCCCACATGTCAAGGGTGGGACCAGGTGGAGCTAATTGGATCACGGGGCAGTTTCCCCCACCCTGTTCTTGTGATAGTGAGTTCTCACAAGGTCTGATGGTTTTATAAGGGGCTTACCCCTTCACTCACTCTCATTCTCTCTCCTGCCCCCATGTGAAGAAGGGTGTGTTTGCTTCCCCATCTGCCATGCTTGTAAGTTTCCTGAGGCTTCACCAGCCATGCAAAACTGTGAGTCAATTAAACTTCTTTTCTTTATAAATTACCCAGTCTCAGATATGTCTTTATTAACAGCATGAGAATGGACTAAGGGAGTGAGGAAGAGAGGAAGAATAAAGGAAGGGAGGGCATCCTCCATGCCTTGGGAAATTCCCTACAGTGTGACGACAAAACCGTGACCCTCAGGCTGGCAGTAGAATGCCAGTCTCCCCTTTTCTTGAGGCAGCTATGGCCAGTCAAGTCTTCACGGGCTGATGCCTTTCTAAGAGCCGGTCATCTCAACTCAAGGAGCTACACCCTCTCATCTTCCCCTCTGCACGTCACCTCTCCCCTTGTTTCTCCACCAAGCACGCAGGACAGGTGGCTACTCGAGTTCACCCTTACAAAGCCCTAGGGAGGGGAGATGCTCAAAGATGATGACTTGAACAGCAAGATAAGAACCCATTCATTGGTGGGTCGTGAAATCAATTTCATGGACTGTGACCAGCATTACAAAAAAAAAAAAGGAGAAATAAGTAGAATATATCCAAGTGTATGACAAGCTGGAAAAGGTAAATTTCTATGACTCCTCCTTGAAATTATGTGCATGGACGTATGCGTCCTGTGTAATGTTTATTTTGCCTAACAGTCTGAAGGCTGTTTGTTGCTCTAGAGTTTTGTCTGGATTTTAACATTTCTACATCAGTTTCTGAAGTAGTGGTGGTTGGTTTCAGGGGACAGAAATGGATACGTTCAACCCTATTATTCCTGTGAATTTCTATTTTGATTCCAGATGTGTTCCCAAGGGCCAGGGATGAAGTGGTGTGGGAGATGGAACCAGGTTAAGCTATACACACACACAAACACACACGCACACCCATGGGGATGTGAATACTCACGCACATACTCTCTCTCTCTCTCTCACACCCCCCCATACATTTACAACTGATGCCGGATTTTTCTCAGCCCCTTTGCCATATTCGTGGAAGGGGTGCCCTGTCTGCTTGGCCCACTATTCTCAGCCCCTTGCAGGAGGGAGCACGTGAGTGAGTGAGTGTGGGATCCGGCCAGCCACTCCACGCACCAACAGTGGAGCAAGTTCCACGTGGGGCCTGCGGCCAGACCAGGTTTGTCACCTCAAGGGGAATGCAGCAGGCCTAGGCAAGGGTACCCATGACCCCAAAGCCCCAGAGAAGGTGTTAGTGTGCTAATTAGCTCTTTTAGTTCCACCATCCACAGCCTGATGGATGGAGGCATGTTAGCAGCTCAGTTGGCCCCGGGCCCCACTGCATGGTGTGGTTGCCCTCTGCCAGTGAGGGCAAAGGGCCAGTGTGACAGCCTTTCTGGGTACCTTCAATCGTTGGGTCCTGAGCTCTTGTGCAGCAACCAAGAAGAATAAGGTCATACTGACAGTTGAAGGGTGATAAAGGTGGAGAATTTTATTGAGTGACGGAAACAGCTCTCTGTGGAGAGGGGAACTGGAGAGGGGACGGGAAGGGCAGGTTGTCTTCCCTGATTCAGTTTGTCTCTTTTCCAAAGTCAGGTCATCTCTCCCCTGAAGTCAGGCCACCTCTGTCTCTACCAGCTGAGTTTGGGTTCTTTATAGGCACAGGATGGAGGCAGGGCGGGCTGCAGGTAGTATTCAGAAACAACGTTTGATTGGTTAAAAGGCATTATTAAAAAACAAAACCAGGGCGTTATTCAGAAAGATCCAATTAGGAGAGGGCAGGCAAAGAGGAATAGAAGTTCTCACTCTGCGTTGCAGGTTTCAGGCTGTTTTTGGCTTGAAGGTGGGGTTTCACCAGGGACTCACCCCTGTCTGCCTAGGATTTCTCTGCCTCCTGCCTCTATCACAGCCACACTCACATGCCCACACAGTCACACCCATACACCCACATGTTTACCCACATATTCACATACACATCACACATTCACACCCATCCACCCACTCACACAAAGTCATACCACACTCACACACATTTGCACACACACATCATCCACACACAAACACTCATACACATAGATCCTCCCTTTCTCACACATACATTCACTCACACTCACACCCACACACTCACCCACCTCCCCAAGTTCACACCTACCCATTCACACACACCCACACACACAGGCCAGCAGAGACTCAGAATTTGTGATTTGCCTACACGTTCCTCATGTGCATTTATTTTCCCTGCACAATCCCAGCAGGAAAAGTTAGTCAAGAGAGCAATCCAGGCACCCGGTTTCATGCTCATTTCTGCAGCTTTCAGAGATTTGGGTTGGTTCTGGTGAGTCACAAATGAGATCACCCATAATAGACGTTCTCTGATGGGGGACCTCCATGGGCAGAAAGCGTAAAGCCGGCACCCCATGTTGCTGCCATAGAGTCAAGAAACCCCATTGCCGTCAAGGGTTTCTGGGCTTTTGGATGGAGAGGGAGCCATCACGGTGTGATGCTGCATGCGTGCACTCATTTTTCCAGCAAATTTGAAGCATGAACTGTGTCCCATGCACTGTGTTGATTTTGAGCCCTTAGAGCCAGGCACTGGCCTTGGGTTGCCTCCTGCAGTGGGGGAGAGTTGCCAGGCGACCACGGCAGCACAGGGTCCTTAGTGTGATTCGGGCTGGAGGCAGGTTCCAGCAGCTGCAGGTGCTCCGAGGAGGGGAGGAAGAGGGCAAGGGCATTCCTGGTAAGGAACAGCACATGACACAAAGCCTCGGAAGGCCCAGCGTGGAGTAGGAGAGGGTGCTTGGCTGACATAGACCTCAGGAGCCCACGGTAGGACCTAAGTCCACAGGAGCCAGGCGAAGCCCTTGGAAGGCCTGAGTGGCTCCTGGGCAGCATAGACGGAGCGGGAGAAGAGGCCCCAGAGGGAGCAGCCGCTCTGCTCTGCAGCTTTCAGAGATTTGAGTTGGTTCTGGTGAGAACAGCTATCTGCGAGGTGCCCAGGCTGGTGGACAGGATGGCTGCCTTGAAGAAGGAGACTGCATGAATAAAGAGCCTCTCCGTGGGGGTGAGGCTGTGCAGGACGGCACAGCAGGTTCCATGAGGGTCCAGAGAAATCCACCAAGGGTCCCTCCTCGGATGTCTTAGGCCCTTCTCAGGTCTTCCTGTCCACAAGCCTCCAGACCTGCCCTTCCTCCTCCCGCGCCCCCAGAACCCGAGTTAAAGCCGTGAGGGTGGGGCAACAACCAAGCAGCGGGCTGGCAGGGCACCATGGGCGGGTTCCGTGGGGACTGCCTGGCATGGATGCGAAGACACAGGTTGCCTGAGGGGCCTCTCCCCTGGGATTCTGGGCCCCTCCCTTCACCACCCTCCCATCCCCAGGCAGAAGGACAGGTCTAGAGAGGAGGAACCCTGCACAATGGTCCCTGGGCATCCACGGTGAACACAGGCTCTTCCCCTCAACTTCTCCCCTCCCTCTTTCCCTCTTCCCAAGAGCCCCTGCCCTCTCCTGGGGGATCCTGGACATCTGGGAAACACTATCCCCTGGGTGGAACACATAGCCTGGCCTAAGCCAATTGGTGCAACTGAACTCTTGGCCCAGTGAGGGACCAGGAGTAGTCATGTGGCCTGTATCTGTCCAATAAGAATGTGTCTTAGAACACTGGCTAGGAAGGCCGGGACCAAGCCCCTCTTCCCCGTAGGACAAGAACTTGAAGTCTGGGTACGGTGGCTCACACCTGTCATCACAACACTTTGGGAGGCCGAGGCGGGCAGATCACCTGAGGTCAGGAGTTTGAGACCAGCCTGGCCAACATGGCAAAACCTGTTTCTCCTAAAAATTCAAAAATTAACCAGGTGTGATGGTGGGTGCCTGTAGTCCCAGCTACCCGTGAGGCTGAGGCAGGAGAAATGCCTGGACCCAGGAGGTGAAGGTTGCAGTCAGCTGAGATCGCGCCATTGCACTCCAGCCTGGCCGACAGAGTGAGACTCCATCTCAAAAAAAGCAAAACAAAACAAAAAAACCTTGGAAACACACCACGTCCCCTAGGGCTTCTGGAAGCCACTCTCAGGTGCATCTTTGCAGCTCTCAGGGGACCCTGAATGGTCTCAGCCTTGGAAACCAAACTGTAAAGGATACAGGTAACAGTGGAAAGCAATCTGCATGCTGGGCCAGCCGCTCCACTACTGGGGAGGCTTGCGGCTCTGACACCGCTCTGAAGCCTCCTTTCCATTGCTCCAGGCCCAGGCTTCAGGGCTTGTCCTATTTTGAGGCCATAGAAGGGGCATACCTCCCCATTTGCTCCAAAGATGGGGCAAGGAGGAGTCGCCCAAACAAGATTGCTTCCCTGGCTGTGGTGACCCAAGCCTAATCACCACACAGGGTAGCTCTGCCTTGCTAAGCAAGCCGGGGCAGAGGAAAGTGCATGGGGCTGGACTACAGGATCTCTGCAGTCTGGTGGGTCACCTGGTACTGAGAGGGGCAGGGTGCTGATAGCAAGCTGGAGCAGAATGGGGACATGACAGGGATGTCCCTGCCTCCCCGAGGAAACCTCACATAAAAAATGTGGGAGAAGCGTGTACTGGGGGTCAGGAGACCTGGGTTCCAGTCCTAGCTCTGCCATTAACTCACTGTGGCCTTGGACAAGTTCCATCCTCTCTGTGTCCCAGAGAGGACTTGGGGGCAAGGTCACAGGCATCTCTGCATGTTGATATCTTGGGCACTGTTAATAAAGGTTAGTGAAAAAGGGTTCTATGTTCACATGAGTTTGGGAAACACTGGGTTTTTGTTTAAGTTTTCTACAGGACTTGTCAGTATATTTAATATAGTAATATGCAAGTGAATTTCAAGATGGGAGACAGTATACAGCATTTTCTCAAATTTTTTTGGTCCTAGAATACCCTTTTGGAAAGTATACCTAGGATGATAGTGTTCCATAGAGCACATTTTGAAAAGTACCAAAGAGGAATGCTACTGTGGCCAGCCTGCCTGTTCCATCACTAAGGAAGAAAAGAAATAGCCGCGGCTGACAGTGACGGTCACTTCCCATCACCCACTGCTGCACTCTCTCTTGTGCAGCAGCTGTGGAGGTGGAGGCCAGATGGGTGGCAGTGGATTGACAGGTCCAGCTCCAGGACAGACCCGAAGACCCAGGCTCATCTGTTCGGCACTCCTGGCCCCAGCAACCGGTTTAGAGGTGGGCATGAGACCTCAGTTTGTACAAGCAGAGTGAAGGCCCGTTTTTGCCTGACTGAGGGAAGAAACACACACACAATAGTTGCTAACAGCCGTCACGGGGTCACCAGGGGAAGGCAGAGTGGGGGAACAGAAAGAAGATAAGCCCTTGAGGACATCGCTGGGCTCCTGCACCAAGCTTTGCCTGGAGGCCACTTGTCTTCTGAGCTTGGCCAATATGTGACTTGGGAATTTTTCCTTTGTCTTTCAGCCAGTCTGTGGTTTCTGTCACCTGCAGTGGAGAGTCGACAGCACATGGCCTCACCCACTCTGCTCCCAGGGATAGAAGCCCTTCATGTGAAGAACCTGTACTGGGTTTCCAGGGTGCAAAGTCACAGACAGCGACATGGTTCTGGCCTGCCAGAAAGCTCCCAGCCTGGTTGGTGATGGTTGTGGGAAGGTGTGGCATTGAGAAGGCATTGAGAATTGAGACTTCTAAGCACTAGAATGGTGTGTACACGAGATGCACTCCCTCTCACTTGGCTTGCTCTATTCTCTGCCTGATGTTTGATGAAGATGATAACATTTATTGAGCACCTACCTAGTCTGTGTCAAGCCTGTGCTGAGCGTTCCGTGCATCAACTCATATCTCCAACTTTATCACAGTCCCGGTGAGAGGCATGATGACAGTCTTTATAGATGAGGACCCCGAGACACCAAGCAGAGAGGCGATGGCTCCGCTCCTGGACCACCACCTTCCTACACGTGTTCACACTCCAGCGCCCTGTCAGAACCTTCACAGCCTTAATATCAACAGGCTGCTTTCTAAGATGCTGCTGTGGAGAATGTGTTCCTGGGAGTGGCCACAAGCCCAGCCTCCGCCCACTCCAACCTCCCCAACTCTAGCACCATCTCTGCCCTGATCCTTCGATCCAGACGTCCATGTGACCTTCAGAAATGAGGCCAGTGGAACCTGAAGCTAGTCCAGAGGCTCTGTGGCCCCTTACTCCCTCGGGTCTCCTGGAAGCCTGTACCCATTCTAGCACTCCTGAGAGGGCTCTGTACTTGGCAGCAGACTGGAGCCCACCCGGCAGGGAGCTGGCTCATTTCCACACAGGCACCACCCATCTCCTGGTCCCTATGTAGGCATCACACTTGTTCAGCCACATGCTGGCCTCCGCAGGGTTCCTGCCTCTGAGCACGAGGGCTCTTCTGTGTCCATATGGACTCATGTCTGCTTTCTGTGGAGCAGCTGGCCTGGGCCCCTGCTTTAACACTCTGCACCCCTAATCTGACAGTGGCTCCACTGCCCTCCTTCCTGCCGGCCCCCACTCCCCGAGCTGAATGCCTTACCCAGCATCAGTCCCTTGGTGCTTCCAGCTCCTGGCTGTCCCAGGCCCCAGCCCACCTTCAAGTCCTGCATACCCTGGGGATGTTGTCAGAAGCGGCAGGACGGCAAGAGGGCAGAGGCAACAGCTGGGCCCACCCAACTTGCCTTCCAACTGCGTTCCATCCCAACATGCCCAAATCAGAAGGTGAAAAGCTGCAGCTCTAAGACTTCCTCTGCAGCTAGAATTCCAGATGTGATTTGGAGTCACCCATATACATTCGCCTGCATGAGACTTGACTTTGGAGCTGAGTCGTGTGAGGAAAGAGACAAGGCGTGGCGCACCCCCTTTTCAGGTGTAGACAGTGGCAAAAGCAGCCCGGTTTTGGAACCAGCAACTGTAGCAGCAACTTTTCGATTCAGCAGGTAGTTTTCTGACTCAATGGTTTCTTTACCACGGCAGGCAGGATGTGATTCTGGAGCCAACAGCTCTGGGAAGCTTCTAGACTCTGCAGCTTCATGATTACAAAAGAGGCAGCCGCTCTCTTGACAACCCACTTCTGCATCAAGGCTTCTAGAATTGCTCCCGAAAGCCCAACCTAGAGTCTGTGTCATCAGCCCTTCTGACAAATCTGTAAACTGATAACTAGTAGTAAGTCCTTTCTGCTTAAAACTAGCTACAGAGGAGCCTTCTCTATCCCGAGGGACACCCTGTCTGCAGATAAAGAGCCACCTGCTGTGAACTCTCCTAGCCGGAGGCCGGTGGGAGCAACTGCAGGGCCCCAGCATACGTGCCCTTCGGGGAGTCTTAGACTTCTATGGCTCTGCTCTTCTGAATGTGTCTAGGGGAACAGCTGACCACCGGCAACAGGTGTGAGGAAGTCTCTGCTGGGAGGATGAGGCTGACTGGGAGGTGGCGGCAGGAGGGGCCCCCAGGCCAGGGGAGGACAGATGAAGGCTGGGACTCTGGGCTGGGTGGAAGGGGTTCTCAGCTACAGGTGGCAGAATCCCATGATTCTTGCTTAAGGAAAGGGGATCTACGAAGGGGCGTGGATGGCTCACAAAGCACTGGGAGATCTGAATGAACAGACTAACTGAGCTTCCACAAGCAACTCCCAACTGCACACCCCAGAACTGGGCCGCCCGGAGGCTGCTGCCTCTGCTGCCTCCGGAGGTTGCAGGATATAGCCATGACTGGCTGCAGTCACATGGGCACCTCATGCCCTTCCTCCCTCCTCACAGCTCAGCTCCAAACCAAAGTCTCTGTGTCAGGTTGGCAGAATCTCAACATGGCTGGAACCCAAGAATGGCGAGAAAGTCTGGGAGGTGTAGTTTTAGCTTTCCAGCCTCCGTCCCCACCACACACCGCTTCCGCTGTCTCTGCACTCCTCATCAGTCCTGTAGGGGCTCCAGGGTGGGGAGCAGGGTTGCAAGTGCGGAATGCCCTGGCCCGTGCCCCTCGATGTGGCTTGTGCAGCAGCCCTACATGAAGTGGTCATAGGATGAGGGCCCTACCAGCCCGGCTGCTGAGTCACCACCCCCACAACCACTTCCAAGTAGTTTAAGCAGAAAAGGAATTTATTCTAGGATATGTGGTGAGTCACAGAGTCACTGGGAGGGCCTGACCCTTCAGCAGCTGCACCATCAGGCATATCCGAAATCACCACAGGGCTGGATCATAGAGACTCCTCTGCCTTGGGAGCAGCCCCGGCATCCGATCTCACCCCACCGGCACTGAGGCTCCGACACTGAAACCCCTGCCACGCCACCGTGCCTGCAGCCACCCTCACCCCAGCAGCCTGCTTGGGGTCCTTCTCTCTGATCACAGCATCCCCTGATGGAATGTGGCTCTGTGCCTCTGCCCCGGCCGGAGCAAGTCTGGAAAAGCAGCTGTTGGGATTCCACAGTGGGAAACAGGGACATATGGGGTGAGCAGGCGCTTCCTCCAAGTTCTTAGGGTCTGAGTGGTCAAAGAGAAGGACAAACATCACCTCCAAAGCCTAGACCAGATGAGGGTTAGACCAGAGACTTTGGAGTACGGCTGGGGTATGGTTGGAGCAGGGCAGCCCTCTTGGGTGTACTCTGCCCCTCTAGGCCAGGCCGAGGGCACGTGCTCCGTCTTCCCAGCCCTTCTCTGCTCCTGGGTGCCAGCATACTGCCTGGCACCTCGTAGGTGTTGGCTAAATGTTTGTGAATTGAGCTGAACCGTCTGCGTAGCTAATCTGCCCAGCTCCTGTCAACACGAGGGTGTTTGCCTGGCGGTGAGGCCCAGCCTGTTTTCCATGTGGAAACGCTTTTGAGAGTGAGAAGATCTTGACTTACCAAGCTTCCCGTTAACTGTCACTGTGACCTTAAAGACTGGAGTTGGCTCTGGTGACTGGGGGAGGAAAGGAAGGAGAAATAATGTAACACAAATAGCAGCTGCTATCCATCGGACACAGTAGAGCGGCCACATGGACGGACTGGAGTCAGACTGCCCGAGAATGCACCCTGCCGCCTCCAGCAGCTCAGCCCTGGGCAAGGTGCTCGGCCACCCTGTGCCTCCATTACCTCACACATTGAATGGGGACAGCAACAATAACCAAGTGGCTGTGAGTCCTATATTAGTTCATGCAAGAAAGGCCTTTGGAAGGAGGCCTGGCGTGGAGAGGACGGTAGCTCTTCGGTGGTGCCTCCGGGGTGTGCTGAGTGCTTGCATTAACAGCCTCTAAGCCTCACACTTGTCTGGGAGGTCAGCTCATTAGCATCTCTCCTTGAGGTTCAAAGAGAGCAAGTCACCCAGCCCGTGAGTGGCAGAAGTGGGGTTCGAACTCAGATTTGTCTGACTCCAAATTCTTACCCTAAAGCCCAAGAAAGAGGGGGTATGCTAACACCATGCCCACTCACCCAAGCACATCAGTACCAATGTGCCTCCCACATGCCCGGCACTGCTGGGGCTTGGGGAGTCGAAGGGAAAGGGGTCGCAGGCCACACAGGAGGCTGCCGCCGTCGGATATTGATAATCCAGGCTGGTGAATGGCGAGGCACGAGTGGTCTAGGGTCCTGCTGGAGCCAAGCAGAGGGTTCTTAGCCCAGCCTGGGCACCCAGGATGGCTTCCTGAAGGAGATGAACCTGGGTTAAGCTTTTGTTTAAATTGACATACTGGGGATATGATTTATAAATAATAAAATATACCCATTTTAAGTGAACAGTTGAATGAACTCTGACAAACGTGCATACCTGGGTACTCACCGTGACAATCAAGATATAGAACAACTGCATCTCCCCCAGAAAGTCCCCTCCAGAAAGTTCTCTCCCGCCCCTTTCCAGTCACTATCCCCCAGCTCCCACCCCAGGCAACCACTGCAGGCTGAGCTTTGAAAGATGAGTAGGCAGGGAGTCTCTTTGAACCTATTCTGGTTCAAGGGTTGCCAAAAAAACATGCATTGAAAAAAAGAGAGAGATGAGTAGGCTTCTTCCCCCTCATTCCCCATCGTTTTGGCTCCAGCCAGGGAAAGGGATCTCAAACAGGAGCCAACAACTCCAGGCTGGCTGAGGGCCCTCAGCCGGAGTGAGGGAAGCTGTTGGCTGCTCACCTCCTTCCTGGGCCTGATCTCTGGCACCTGCAGGCTCTGGTGCCCCCTCTTCCCTAGCACTGGGGCTCCGAGTTGCCAGCCTGCCCCATGCCCACCAGTGCTCCAGGAGGACAGGGATGGTGCCTGAGTCGGGGAGTGGGAAGTGCTGAGTGAGTGGATCCCAGCGTAGAGGGGGCTGGGGAGGGCAGCCAGGCCATTGCCCCGCTGAGCCAGCCCCTGGTCGGGGAAATACTAGGCACTTCTGCTGCATCCCTGTTCCCTACCACTAGACCAGACCCCCTTCCCAAACACCCTGGGGTGGGCAGCCTGGGGCAAGGTGAAGGGGTAGTCTCTGGTCTCTTAGCACCCCATTGGAGACATTCCTGGGCTTGGAGCAAGACGAAGGAATGGGCCAGGAAGCCTCATTAGTGCCCAAAGCACTGGACTGGGGCTCCCCCATCTGCCAGCAACCTCCCCACTCTGGACCCCTCCAGATGCACACAGAAAAAGATCTCTAAAGTCCCTATCAGCCCCAGAGGCGGAAAACTCTCCTTAACCTCCACCCTTCCCTCTGGAAACCCTTCTAGAAAGGTGTCTAATCTGCAACCCTCCAGCTCATTGCAAAATCCAACGGTTTGCTCTAGGCTGAGAATAGAGGCTGTAGAACCAAGACCCCACCCACCCTGGGCCAGCCAGAGAGGCCGATTGATGTAGGGCAAGGCGCTGCTAATGGGCTGTTGTAGATGCTGGCCAGAGAGTTAATTACTCTGGAGGTCAGAGAGGGATGAATACTTCATAAAGCCAGAGCCACCTGTGAATTATTCATCCTCCATTTGTCATAAGAGGGAAAGTGATGGGACAGCTCGGAGGATGCAGGCGTCCAGATGCGGGGGAAGGGGAGCACCAGGCACTGCCTCTCACTGCACATCCAGGACTGGCTCCTCTCCCACCCCAGCCCTGGCCGGGCCCAGGGGGTCTTGGCCCAGCTGCCTGGAGGTTCTGGACCCCTCCCTTGCCCTCTCTGGTCTTGGCAATGCATCTGGGCTGGGTGGCATGCTCTGACATAGTGTGAAATACCTGTGGGGCATCTACCGGGGCCTAGTCCAGTATCAGGGAAGTCCAGGGGATACAGCGGTTGAGACCTCACCTGCCACAGGAGCTGCACTTCTAGTCACAGGCGTGACAAATTCAAACCAGACCACAGCGGGCAACCGCAGACAGAGGCCTCAGTGGGGCCGGAGAGGCAGATGTGGGTACTGCAGTGTGGCATGTGCCTGTCCCCCTCCCCGTCCCCAGCCCTCCCCACACTCAGGGCTGCAGGGGGTAGGGGGATGCCCCAGAGATCTCCCAGCCCCTTTCCCCACCCCAGCACGTGTCCATGGCTGCTCCAGGGCCCTAAGGGCTGGCCAGAGCAGAGCAAAGTGTTGAGGAGCTGGGTCTTGAAAGCAAGTGCCACCCCACACCTGAGCTTCTCCCACTGCCTCGCCAGCCTCAGAACTGCCTGAGGGGAGATTTTACTGTAACCTCAGAGGCTGCTGTCCGCCATGGGTCCAGTTCATCCAGCTAAACAACAGCCTCCTTCCTTGTAGCCTTTTGATGAGAAGCAGGACGTAGCTACACAGACGAGGGCAGCCTACTCTGTGCCTGCACGGGGACCTGGGCCCACGGCAGCTCTTCCCGAGGGTGTCTGGCCTGGTCAAAGAGTTGCGGGTGGGAGTCACTCTTGGAGAGGCCCAGACCCCCATCTGCGCCGGCTGGGCTGCCCTGGAGCCAACCTGCCTCTCTGGGGATGGTCTCTCTGGACCTTCCAGGCTCAGCCCAGGGAATGCTCTAAAGCCTGGGCCTCTCCAGCTCCTCCCCAGCCGGAAGAGCTCGGCCCACTCCAGAGGAGCACCCTCGCAGCACAGAGGGAGCATCCTTGCCTCACGCTGGCCTGGACCTGGCACCTTGGGGGTGTGCTGGACAGAAGGGAGGTGGGGAGACCCTGAAGAAGTGAGCTCAATGTGCAGCCTGGGGCCAGGGAGGGACAGGCAGTTGTTTGGGGAACTCCTCCTGCTTCCTTCCCTCCATGCTGGGCTACCATTTCCCTTTCACACCTGCCTCAGACAGTACTTACTAGCCACTTTCCCTTACAGGAACTGAGATCCAGAGGGGAGGACTCTGCTAGGGGCAGGCAGGGACCTACCCTTGGGCCTCCTCCCTGGGTTTCATTCCCTTCTCCACCACTCTCCTGCCCTCACCTGTAAAATGGACGTTTTGGGCCTGGTGACCTCTCGGGGCCCCTCCCTGATTCTCCTGGGGCTTTCTCCCTGTGGCTGAGCTGATCCTCTCAACCCCCAGCATGGATTCTGTTTGACATCTACCCAGCTTTGCTAACTCAGTAGGTTTTCATCCTCTCTGAGCCTGTTCATACCTTGGACAACAGGGTAACATTGCTTGCCCTGCCAACCTTGGCACCTGTGTGCAGGTTACATGTTATCAAGGATGGGACGGGGCTTAAAGCCATAAAGCTCTCTGTAGATGTGCAGTAGAAGGTTTACGTGACTCTGGGGTCTCAAAGTGACAGCCCAGCTCTGTTCTATTTGGCCGGCCCCGTGTGGTTTCATATTTGTTGCCATCAGGCAGGGCTCATGGCATCCATTTGCTCCAGGCCTCCCCACTGCCACCTCCTAGACTGGCTGGCTGTGAGACATCACCTTGGAGGCTGGCCCTGAGGTTGGTGGTGTCAGAGCCCTCACTTCCACCTGGAAGCTTCTGGGTCCTGTGGGCGCCTCCCAACTGGGAGACCACACAGCTGGAGTGCAAAGCTGGTAGAGGCCAACCTGTCCCACCTGCAGCCAGCTGCCTATGCCCCTCCCCAGCATGCAGGCTCCCCAGCCTCCCAGGCCTGAGGGCAGGAAGGAGCCCACGGTGCTGCCTCCAGCCACGGCTTATGACAAATTGCTTCCACAGGCCCTGAAGTGGACGCAATGTTTTCCCTATTTCCATTTAGAAATTTGCCAAGTCTCCCCCAGCCAGGTCCCCTCTCCAAATCTCAACCCTCCCTGCCTGTGCTCCCCAGACCTTAAAGAATATTTAACCACCTGTTAAATGATTTATCCCATTGAGGCTCCAAAGCTCAGGGCATCTCACGGGCCTCCTCGAGAATTAACTAGAACCATAAATCAAAGCGACGTTTGAGAAATTTCCAGCCGCCTCAGACAGCAGGCAGCGGCTCCAGCCCAGACAGGGGAAATGGCATTTAGATGGGGGAAATGGCATTTAGAATGGAGAGGCAAGAGCACTGGCGGGGAGCAGCCTCCAGTCCAGCTTGGAAGAGGGTGGAGGGCCAAGGACATTGCACAGAGGGCTCTGTGCGGAGGGACCGCAGGCACGTCCTCTCCACCTCTGGTGCATCCAATGCAGGCAGCATCTTAACTCCTGGCACGTGCAGAGCCCTCCACAGTTGGCAAAGAGCTTCCTCACCTGTTGTCTCATCTGATTTCAAAACAGCCCAGGGAGGCAGGCACTGCAAATGAATCCGAGAAGCCGATGGTGGGGCTCCAGGCATCTGCAGGGGCCAAGGGCAGTCTTGACTTGGGGCAGCCCGAGAGTGGATGAGGATGGCAGGACTCAGAGACCAGACAGTGACATGGGCTGAGGCATAGTGGCAAGAGGGGACCAGGTAGGCTATGTTCAGATTCCAGCTCAGGGGAAGGAAGGAGAGTAAGGGGAGCTAATGCTGAAGACCAGTTATATGCTAAGCCGGAGCCAAGTGGCAGAGGTGAACCCTCAAATCCCACAGGGACCTGAGGAGGAAAGTAGTTTGGTTTTGGGTTTTTGTTTTGTTTTGTTTTTTTTGAGACAGAGTCTCACTCTGTCACCCAGGCTTGAGTGCAGTGATGTGACCTCAGCTCACTGCCACCTCCGCCTATCAGGTTCAGGCAATTCTCCTGCCTCATCCTCCCAAGTAGCTGGGATCACAAGTGCGCACCACCATGCCCGGTTAATTTTTGTATTTTTGGTAGAGACGATTTTTCACCATGTTGGCCAGGCTGGTCTCAAACTCCTGACCTCACGTGATCCTCCCGCCTCAGCCTCCCAAAGTGTTGGGATTACAGGCGTGAGCCACCGCAACCAGCCAGAAGTAAGCAGTTTTTTAAGCCCCATTTTACAGATGAGCAAACTGAGATTAACTAACCTGGTCAAGGTCACAGAGCCAGCAAGTGTCAGAGCCAGGAACCGAACCTAGATTCATCTGGCTTCAAATTCTGTGCTGTTCTTCTCCCCTCTCAGATCTGCTCAACATGAGAACTCAGTGTTACTGGGCACTTGGTGGTGCACCCAGCAGTCCACTATTATCTCCTGGAGTCTGTCCAACAGCACCAGGAGGTTGGTTCTCCTATTCTTTCCATTTTACAGATGAAGAAATTGAGGCCCCCAGCGCTCAGCTCTAAGGAGCAGTGCTAGGGCTTGCAGCCAGGCAAGATGGCCACATAGCCTCTCTCTACCCACCACTCACTCAGGGCCCCTGTGCTTGGAGCCCCGAGCTAGCGGCTTCGTGTAGAAGGCTTGGTGGCCCTGCTTTCCAGGCCAGAGGGAGACAGTCGAACCATCAGGGGCTCAGACCAGATGCTCAAAAACCAGGCTAGGGCCAGTAGACAGTGCAGAGCAAGGCACCTGGGGGGGTCCCTAGGAGTTCGGTGGGCCCCCCAGGCCAGGGCTGTTGGCAGCAGACCTCGTGGGCCCCACGTACCCAGCCACGACTGGTCCCGAAGCAGAGGGGCTGGGCCTCAGCCTGGGTTCATCTCCATTCAGGAGAACGCTGAGGGGAATTCAGGGCCAGCAGGAGCTCAGCGTGGCCCGATGGCGCTCTGTAGTGGTGAGGGGCTGCCCTGAACCTCAACCACCCTCTCTCCCATTCCTTGAGAGCAAAGGCTCTGGCCCCAGCAGTGAGGGCCTCCCCTATGAGGCTGGAGGCAGGGTCCAGTGGACAAGAGTCAGGGCCCTCTACAGCCTTCTCTTGCCCTTATAACCCTTGACATGTCCTGGAAAAGCCAGCACTGGGCACCCAGATTCTTTCTCCCATGTGGCTTTACCCTAAGAGCAGAACAGAAATTCCTTTTCACTTCTTAAGCCCCAGTTTGTAATTGAAAAAAATTCCCCCCCTTTTTCTAATTATTAGAGACATCCTGCTCTGTCACCTAGACTGGAGTGCAGTGGTGCAATTTCGGTTCACTGCAACCCCCACCTCCCAGGTTCAAGTGATTCTCCTGCCTCAACCTCCCAAATAGCTGGGACTAGAGGCGTGCACCACCACACCCAGCTAATTTTTGTATTTTTAGTAGAGATGGGGTTTTACCATGTTGGCCAGGCTGGTCTTGAACTCCCGACCTCAAGTGATCCACCCTCCTTGACCTCCCAAAGTGCTAGGATTACAGGCATAAGCCACCATACCCGGCCGAAAAATCCCAAATTTGAGAGGATGTCTAATCATTATGGTCTCCCAGAGACCCCTGTCCTGTCACTCCACGGTGCAGGGAGCTCGGGAAAGCCGCATTAAACATGAATGCCCCAGCACCTGTGGGGCAAGGCGCCCTCTGTCCAAGGTGGCTGCTTTCACCCCAGCCTTGCCCCCATCTCCCCCCTCACCCCATCTGAGCCCCTGAGCCTCAGGGTTTTTCAGCCCCACCAGGGATGACCCAAGGCTGTTGCCTCCAGGCAGCTGGGATGAGCCGAGGCCATTCCCACAGGGCCGTGGTGAGGGGTCCGCAGGTGCCGGCCCTGGGTCAGGGAGCCGGCTGCTTGCCTCCCACCAGCAAGCGGGCCAGCCAGGCCCACCCACCCCAGAAAGCAGGACCTGGACTTGCCCCTCCCCTCCGCCCCTTCCCGGAGTGTAAACTCAGCCAAGTTTGCAAGGAGCCCAGTGTCCCCTAGTGTCCACTCGGGGCACAGCCCAGCCTCCTCAGGCGTGAAGCCACTCCCTGCTGAGAAGGAAGTGAGAGATACCCCGAGAGACACCCCGTGGCTCCCAAACACATGGCGAGGCGGGACAGAGGGCATCCTCAGCCTCACCTCCCCACCCGAGGGCCTCGGGCTGCCCTCTGTCATTTTCCAGCCCCACACCTCCCACTCCAGCACCCCCTGCACCCCCAGCAGATCCTTCCCATTCTGTGCCTAAGTTTTGTTGGCCCAATCCTAGCTGGTCTCTTGACTCGGAATGTCAGGGCCCGAAGGAGCTCGGAGACGCATCGTCATCACAGCTGTGAAGATGGAGGCGCCTGGGCCAGTGATGCCGAGGTATGCGCAGGTGTCTGGGGAACACTCGGTTGGCTGACTCTCAGTTGGCGTGTGGTTTACAGAGTCCTCATGATGCCCCTGAATCGACTGCTGCCGCTGGGCTCATATGGCTTCCAGGCCGCCACCACCACCACTGAGCAGAGGGAATCTCCGTGTATTTAGGGAGGCCCATTTCTGCCCCAGAGCCCCTGAAAGTGGACCTAAGAATGGATACTTGGAACAATAGCCTCCTAGGCAGAGCGAGCCTCAAGGGCAAAGACCTTGCAGCCGGAGGGGCTCAGGGAGTTCTCCCAGCTGGAGCCGGGTGACTGTGCTGGGCTCCTGGGAGCGGGCTCTGAGAGCCACCACCCTGAGTGATGACATCAGAATCCCCATGGAGAAGCAAACCTTTCAGGGCAATCTCACATCACCTGTCATCTGTCCCTGTGAGGAGAAGGGGCAAGTCTAAAGTCTTGAGCAGAAGAGGGAGTAGGTATGCTGTACCCCATACCTTGGACTTGGGGCCAGAAAGAAAATCTCTTTCTTCATGACTTCTGTCAGTGGAGTCCAGGGGCACCTCCCCACTACCCCCCACCAGAGTGGCTCTGAGAGACTGGCAGGCTGTGTGGCATAGCTTGGCAGGCCTCCTAGCAAAGTGCACATGTCACCAGCATGCCAGGTGCTGGGAGGGAGGAACAGGCACCCGGCCCACCTCTCCTCCCGCACCTCAGGGTTCTGTGGCTGGAAGCTGTGCCCGCAGAGGGGACAGAGCGGCTGGAGCACGGTTACTGACCAGTGCCGGGGACTCTGGGTCTGGATGCTGCAATGGTCCTGCTTAATAGCTCAAACTGCTGCAGGAAGGGTCTCCAGAGGCCCTGGGAGGTGCTGGTGGGGCAGAGAGGTGGTGGCAGTGGCCGGGGGTCCCTCCCACAGCCTCTCAGGAGGCTGGAGGGCAGCTCTGGTTCCCCCCCCCAGCCCCAGGGCTCAGAAGGAGTCGGGCAGAGGAAGTGTCTGCAGCCAGAATCCCGCTCACGAGGACGCACTTCTATGTTACCTGGGGCACAACTGGTCGGGGCTGATTTTACCAGGAAAGCAGGAGAAACCTGATGCCTGGCACAAATAGAGACTTTTGCGTATTTCCCAGCTAACAGCTGCTTGTAGCTTATGCTAATTTGACATCAATTCTCCCCTTGGTATGATGAAACACGGTAACACTGGGAGCGTTAGCCATGAGCCTAATGCAGGAAGCGCTGGATCGCATGGCGGCCAGTGCTGTTCTACAAGGGCCACAGGCCAGAGGGATGACCTCACAGATGGGGAGGCTCAGGCTGAGGCTGAGAGCGGCAAAATGTCCGGCCCAGGGTGGGTCAGGGCAGAGCCGGGACCGAAGCCCACACTCCCGACTCCCACTTTCCCTCCTTCCTGCACCGCCACGGCTCCAGTCCCGGCCTTCAACACAGCACCCTCTCATGCAGTCCGCAGCCCGGCCCTGACCCAGTTCCTGACCAGGCAGCACCTAGAACATATATCCCAACCCCGGCTGAAAGCTTCCTTCAGGTCTCGAATTTGACAGGAATCCTGTTTCTACCCCGATTCCAGTTGAATTTCAGTCCCTAAACTAGACCCTGACACCAATCTTCCTAGCCCACACCAGTCCCAGCTCTGGCCCTGGGAGCCGGAGTGTGGAGCACCTAACCCTCAGCAAAGTCCTCCCTAGGATGAGGTCTGGGGCCACCGCCTCCTTTCCCCAGGACAGGGTCTGAGGGATGAGGTGACATATCTAAGGTCACACAGGAATGAGTAGTGTAGTTGGCCGTGGAGCTCATGTCCTGAGGCTCTGGAGTCTCCAGGTGGGGGTGGCAGCAGGAGGCTGGAAGGTGTCAGGGAATGGTGGCCCCTTCGCAGGCTGTCCTCTGAGTACATGGCCTCAACAGAGCCCCAAGTGTCTTGAGAGGTAGGCAGCTCAGTGATCGTTCATCTCCGTTTTACAGATTAGAAGATTGAGGCCCAAGGGGAAAGACTAAGGTCAGTGGCAGAGCAGAGCAAGAGACCAAGTCCCCTGAGAGTCCACCCAGGGCTCTCCCATGGCACGCTGCCGCCTTCCCACCCTGTAGGGACTGAGCAGGCAAGTCGGGTACAGAGGAAAAAACAACGCAGGAAACAGTGCAAGATCACGGATGACAGAATACTGATTTCCAACCCTCGGTTCTGGAGAAGTGCCCCAGAAGGGCAGTGCCAGCTCAGCTGCCTTTAACTGGGAGGCTGCCTGGGCCCCAGAGCAGCCAGCCAGACTCCCCGCTGGCTGACAATGGGGTGTTGATCAAACGGTTACCGCCCTGTGCTCCCGCCTCCCTGCCTCTAAGATGGGACCGTACCCTGCAGCTCCCCAAGACGTTGCTGAGTGTTGAGCTCTTACGCTGGATGCGCAGCCCCAGCTGGCACCTGGCTCATCGTCAGAGCTCCCTGACTTTAGTTCCCTCCACCCTCCATACCACCCTGTGTCTGGGAAGGGTCACCTCTGGGCAGCCCCTCTGTAGCCAGCTGGCCTCCCAGTACCAACCGCTCAGTTCTGGAACTTGGGCTGAGGGGCTGCCTTGTTCGTACAAATAGTGGTGGGGTGTGAAGATTGACACCCTGAGTCCCTAGCAGCAACCTGGAAGGCCAGCTGAGAGGATTTAGCCCTGTCCACCTGCCCACCTCTGGAATGTTCTGGTGGGTCACTGAAGTGTGTCTGGCAAGGCTCTGGGGCCTGTGTGGAAACGCCCAAAGCTTGGAATAACCTTGAAGGCTGAAGAATGAAGAGTGACCCCAGGGCACAGGATCCGGCAGAGGGGCCAAGGAAGGGGCCCCTGGGGTGAGAGGGACAGTGTTCAGGGCCCAGAAGGAGGAGCAGTGGCAGTTGGGGTTTCCTGGGCAGGTGGAGGGGATCCCACAAGGGAAAGACAAGTGGCCAGATGGCAGAGGGAAGGCACCGGCTGCGGCCTCCACTGGGAACATTAATTAAGCCTTCAATTAGAGCAGGCCTGCCCCTGTCAGCTCCAAAGGGCGCCCAGGGCTCCAGTTGCCCTGCCCAAGCCAGGAGTTAATAACTCACCCTCTAATGGACTCAACAGAGAAATAGCCAGGAGCACCCACTCATCCATCCGCCTGCCTACCAGGGCTCTGGGCAGGAGGGAGAGCTGGGGACACCTGTTTGGATCCTTTTATCCCCCAGAAGTCACATCACAGGCCAGCAGAGGTGGGAAGGCACAGAGTCCCTCTTGTTGGGGACTGGAGTGTCCATGTACTATTCCCAGAAAAGAAGGAAACAGAATCTCAGCATCTCAGGGCAGGGAGGCCCCAAGAAGTTTTATTTACTGTGCTGGAGGATTTACTGTGTGTGGTGCTGGGGACAGATGGGAAAGACCCCAGCTCGGCCCTCTAGGAGTCCACGTTCAGCTTGGGCAGGGCTGGGCAGGGCAAGGAGTGGGAGAGGAAATAGACATGAAACTGACCATAACCAGAGCCTTCTGTGGCCAGTACTGTCAACCACAGCAGCATCTTCCAAGAGGTATGAGAGGAGGGCCTCAGCTCGAGGGTAAGGGAGAGCCACACCGAGGGGGCCAGCGAACCGCGAAGTCAGGGTCATACAGTCCCACTCCTTGTCTTACAAGTGAACAGCCTGAAGCCCAGAGAGGGCAGGTGGCTGGCCCAAGACCACACAGGTATTCAGGGTCAGAACCAGAATTAGAGTCTTGTCAAGAGTGGGCCTCTCCGTGCTGGACAAGGCGAACTGAGGCCCAGAAGCTCACTGAATTGGGACATTGAGTGGAACCCTTCCCTGTCCCGGGAAAGATTGGCCCTCCAAGGGTCATTTCACAGGGCAAGCATTGCCTGAGGGTGCACGTGCAGTCTGTTCTACTGAGAGCGCTCCCGAGAGCAGTGGCTCCCCCAGCCTCCCCTGGGTGCCTGGCTTCTCCTGTCCCTTCCAGCCTGCCCCTTCAGCCTCCCCATCTCCTACTCAGGACCCTCAACCATTCCCCCAGCAGCTCGGGCCAAGACCAACTGAACAGGCTGCCAAGAATGGCCAAGCTCTAGCCTTCCCAGAACTGCTGAGGGCCAGGGCTCTTTTCTTCTTTTACTTTTTGAGAGGGAGTCTTGCTCTGTTGCCCAGGCTGGAGTGCAGTGGTGGGGTCTCAGCTCACTGCAACCTCCACCTCCCAGCTTCAAGTGATTCTCCTGCCTCAGCCTCGAAAGTAGTTGGGATTACAGGTGCCCACCACCACATCCGGCTAATTTTTTGTATTTTTAGTAGAGGTGAAGTTTTGCCATGTTGGCCAGGCTGGTCTCACACTCCTGACCTCGGGTGATCTGCCTGCCTAGGCCTCCCAAAGTGCTGGGATTACAGGCTTGAGCCACTGTGCCCAGCCCAGGGCCAGGCTTTTAAACCATGGTTGTGACACAATCTGCACCAGAATCACCCAGGGAACTAGGTACTGGTGATTCAGAAACTCTGGGAGCAGGTCATAGGAATCTGCATTTTAAAATAAACTCCCTGGGTTTTTTTCCCCATAAATGATTCTAGTGGATACGTAAATACAGAAAAGTGTAGAAGTCATAAGTGAATTGCTCAATGCATGTTCACAAACTGCACAACTGTTTAATGTCTATGCAGATAGAGAAATAGAACATTTACAGGCCCCCACAAACCCCTCATGTCCCTTCCAGTTACCAGCCTCTCCAAACAGGGCCACCGTCCTGACTTCTGACAGCTCAGTTCCGTTTTGTCTGGGTTTGAACTTCACATGTACAGAATTATGCAGACACCTGCGTCTGGCTCTTTTTTGCTCTACATTATGTGTGAGACTCATTCGTATCATTATACACAGTGGTGGTTTGTTTATTCTCACTGCTGAGCAGCATTCCAGCCTATGCTTGCACCACAATCTGTACGCATTCTGCTGTTGATAGGCATGGGGTTGTTTCCAGCCTTGGGTTATGAAAAGAGGGCTGCCATGAAAATTCTATGACATGCATCTCTGTGGACATTTGTATACATTTCCGATGGAGATCTGTCCATCAGCATAATCATTGCATCATAGATAGGGTTTGCTTGTGTTCACGTTTAACAAATACAGCTGAACGATTTCCCAAAGCGGCTGGACCAATTTAGACACCACCTGCAGCGTCGGAGAGTTCCAGTTGATGCACGTCCTCGTCAGCACTGGGTGCATCTCCCTTTTCATCTCAGCCATGCTTGTGGGTGTGGAGTGATCCCATTTTATGCTCAACTTGCATTTCCCTGATGACTAATGGTGTTGAGCACATTTTCTTATGTTTATTGGGCATCTGGGCATCCTCTTTTGTGAAGTACCTCTTCAGATCTTTTACCGTTTTAATCGGATTGTCTTTTGTTTATTGATTTATGGGAGTTCTTTATATATTCTGGGTTCTAGTCCTTTCCTGGCTATCTGTATTAGAAATGTCTTCTTCAACTTGATGCCTTGCCTTTTTATTCTTAATGATGAATTTTGATAAACACATTTTTAATTTTAATACAGTCCAGATAATTTTTTTCCTTTTTTGGGGTAAGATTTTTTGTGTCTTACATCTAGGTGGTTCTATGCATCTGAAAGTTTGTGGCTGTGGGTCGGGGGAGGGTTGGAGTTCTTCCAGAAGGACCACAGGCCTTGTAATTGCTCACTGCCACTTTCTTCTCAGACACAGATTTCCCTTACTTAGATGGGCCCCACTGGCTGAGCACCTGCCTGCTTTGGGGCACTTTACATGTTGAAGCAGACACTCTTGTGGGTCTCCACTCAGCCTAAGTCCCAGCTGGGGCATGTTTACCAAGAACTTCTCCTGGACAGATGGGCCATGCTGTGGCGGCCGTACTGGTACATGACCCTGGCATGCTGGCCACAGCTGACTGGACAGGAAAAGACCCTTACCAAGCTGAGCCCATCAGGCTGCCTCTCCTGGGGATCTGGGTTTGTGCTGAGGGGTCCTAGACTCAGTTCAGATTGTAGCAAGGAAGAAACGATGAGAACTCACTAGCTGAGGCTGCCATGAGGGCAGGAGAGGGAGCATTTGGCCCCACAGCCTCGTGGGGCCACACACACACATGTTTGTGGCACACACACACACATGGCTAGCAGAAGAAGAGAGAGGAAGCAGGAGTGCCGAGACACGAGGAGAAGAGGTGGGGCATGGACGCTAAGTCATGCCTCGCCTCCTGGTTCCTGGCCCCCACGATGCACTCTGGCCATGGGGGCCCCCCAAAGATGCCCAACAGCTTTTCAGTAAATTCCCCTTTATGTTTAAAGAGAATCCTGTCCTTGCAACCAAGAGAGTCTTATCTTGAGTCTTAACTAAGAGGTTAGTGTCTTAAATCTTTGGAGCAATGAATTCTTCCCTTTTTAGAGACAAAGAAGCTGACTTGGGCTTGGGGAATGATTGCTTTTTAAATAAATGAATTTCTCACCTTGGGAGGCCAAGGTGGGCAGATCACAAGGTCCAGGGTTCAAGACTAGCCTGGGCAACGTAGTCTCTGCTAAAAATACAAAAATTAGGCAGGCGTTGTGGCGCACACCTGTAATCCTAGCTACTCAGGAGGCTGAAGCAGGAGAATCGCTTGAATCCGGAAGGCAGAGGTTGCAGTGAGCCGAGATCACGCCATTGCACTCCAGCCTGGGCAACAGAGCGAGACTCTGTCTCAAAGAAAAAAAACAAAAAACAAAAAAAGAATTTGATTCCCTCATCTAGATTTGGACACACTGAGCAAAACATATATGAAACAGGACACTGTCTATTGCAGACCTTTTCAGAGCCTTTGATAGAACAGCACTTTGGGATCTGCCAAATGCAAAGTCTCTCTAACTTTTTTAAGAAGCATTGTGTGAGACTAATGTTTTATGGAAAATGCTGTGAGGAACCAAATTTCTCCTCCCTGTCCCAAGGTGTTTCCTCTGAAGGAAGTGTCCTGGGCAAATAACTGGAAATGTTCATCCCACCAGGTACATGACCCCTCAGTAGCTATGATGAGGGAAGGGATTTGTTTTCTAAATCTCTTTCCTGAGGGTTTTTCTAACCTGAAGCAACTGCCCTGGGCCTGTGCGCCACTAGATGAACCAACGACAACTGAATTTCAGAACTTTCCAAGTGGTCGGCGGGCCTCATCATGGCTGGGACTCCAGGCTCCACCAAGCCACTGTCCTCCCTGGAGCCTGGTCCTCAACCAGCCTGTCCCTTCCCAGTAGGAATGAGGCCAGGAAGGGACAAAAAAAGATAAGGGAATCTGGAAATAAAAGGCGAGGGAGAAAAGGGAAAAACTGAAGGACAGGGAAAGGACCAGAGAGAAAGGAAATGGTGCGGCTCGGCCAGCCCCTCAACAGGGGAATCAGGAGGGTTTCATGAAGTGACTATTCGCCAAAAGTGTGCACAGGATTTTGGAAAACCAATAAAGATGGAGCAGGTGGGGCGAAGTGGCTCACACCTGTAATCCCAGCACTTTGGGAGGCTGAGGTGGGCGGATCACCTAAGGTCAGGAGTTTGAGACCAGCCTGGCCAACATGGCGAAACCCTGTCTCTACTAAAACTATAAAAATTAACCGTATGTAGTGGTGCACACCTGTAATCCCAGCTAGTTGGGAGGCTGAGGCAGAAGAATCACTTGAACCTGGGAGGTGGAGATTGCAGTAAGCCAAGACTGTGCCACTGCACTCCAGCCTGGATGACAAGAGCAAAACTCCGTCTCAAAAGAAAAAAAAATGATGGAGTGTGACTGGAAGCCAGCAGCATGAAGAGTCATGACCAACCCTAGGCCTGAAGGGCCAGGGAGGGAGTGAACCCGGAGAGGGTGGGTGTAATAGTCTGTTTTCATGCTGCTGATGCCCAAGACTGGGTGATTTATAAAGAAAAAGAGGTTTAATGGACTCAGTTCCACGTGGCTGAGGAGGCCTCACAACCATAGTGGAAGGCAGAAGGCACGTCTCACACAGCGGCAGACAAGAGAGAATGAAAGCCAAACAAAAGGGGTTTCCCCTTATCAAACCATCGGCTCCCGTGAGACTTATTCCCTACGCTAAGAACAGTATGGGGAAACCGCTCCCCCCATGATACCATTATGTCCCACTAGGTCCCTCCCATAACATGTGGGAATTACGGGAGCTATCGTTCAAGATGAGATTTGGGTGGGGACATATCAAACCATATTAGTGGGTGTGGAGGAGCCCGCTGGGCAGGAGCTGCCAGGGCCTTGGGTGCTGTCAGCCCAGCAGGCCCGGATCCAGATCTGGATCTGAGGGATCAACACCCCATCCGTTGTCCCCCTACCCTCTGATCTCCTGCTGGTGCCTCCCACTGGCCAAACCCCATTAGAGGCCCCTGGTCAGGGAGCGGCTGGTGCAGCCCCACACTCAAGTTGGGCAGGAGCGGCCAAGGGGAATGGAGACTGCCCAGCGCAGGAGGCTTGGGAGGAGCAGAAGGGGAGGGAGGCGCGATGAAAACACAGGCCATCAAAAGGGAGGGCCTTGAAAGAGGCAAAGCAGAGCGGAGCGTCCGGGCTGAAGGCAGCTTTTCTCTGAGCCCTCCTGGATGCACGGGGCTGTTGCCTCTCCCCAAACCCCCAGATCTCTACGTATCAGAACGGCCCACACTGGGCATCAGACATGTGAATGTGGCCCCAGCAGAGACAGGGAGCTGGCCTCCTTCCCACTCCTGCCAGCTTCCACAATCAGGTGGGCGGATGGAGCTCCGCTGAGATCAGCTAAACAGGCCCACCTCTGATGTGCACAGCCCTCCTTTTACGCAAGCCATGAGTGCCTGAAAGATTGGGAGCATAAATCAATGCCAGGCAAAGGAGTCCTTGTTGAAATTCACCAGGAAAAATGCGTCGCTGAGGATCCTAGAGTGAGTTCTTCTCCGCAGACAACAGTTGTCCCGGACATGGCTCTTGTCTCAGCGCACAGTGGAGCGGTTGGAAGTGGGCCCACTCTGACTACGGAACTTCATCAGGAGGATGTTCTGGCCGCGCCAGGGTGGGTGATGGGCCGCCTCTGCCCCCAGCCCCCAGGTTCAGGGAAACTTGCCAACACTCACACTTCCCTCTCCACTTCAGCCCTCCACGTTCTGGTAACTCCAGTGGGAAAAGTGCAGGTACCTCTCTCTACCCATCCTGCAGAGAAGTGAGCTGACGGGCACACTCCTCATCCTGCAGAGAAGTGAGCTGACGGGCACACTCAGAGCCGCCCCAGGCCTGCCCCCGCCACCGCCCAGCTCACCTTTCTCCACCCCCAGCTCCCCCAGCCTTGTGAGCTCTGGGCCCGGCTCCTGCCTTCCGGGGGGCCTGACTCCCTCAGTGGCATGACCTCCGAGGGCCTGGCTGGGTGGAGATGATGAGAGAGCCACCTCCCTGTTCACTCGGAGCAACGGCAGCACTGGGCCTTCAGTGAGACAAACCCAGGAACACCACGACCAATCCAGGGAAAGGGATGTCTGAGGCACGGAAATCCTTCATGGAGGGAGGCAGCTGCCGTATATCAAAGCCTGTTCTGTCTGCCTCCACATCATCATCAGCCGAGGGCAGAGGTGGGGAAGACGGGGCTAGGCCGAGAACTGCAGGAGAGCTCTTTGTGTCCCTAGAGTGTAGCTGGTGCCCCTGAGGCACCTGCTGGAGGTGAGGGAGGCAGGGCCAATGCCCTCTGGGTCCAGGGGCTGGTGGGGGCCAGAAGAGGGTCTCCAGGACCAGGTCACATACCAGGGAAGGCTTCCTGGTGGAGAAAGCCTCTGAGCTGAGTCCTGAGGAGGCACTGGTGGTACCTCGGCCACACTTGGGTAGGCCGACCCCCTGTATTCAGAGTGTCTTCACCTATGGGGGACTTAACAGAAAGGCAAGACACCAGGAGAGTCTTGAATCCAGACGCCCATCATGAAGTACCCATTAATGATAGATGGATGAGGCAATCAGGGAAGGCTTCCTGGAGGAGGTGAGCCTAAACAAATCTTGAAAGGAAGGGAGTCAAAAGAGACTACAGACCTTGGCAGACCCCTCAATTCCGTGCCCTCATTGCTCCCAGGACTTTTCTCCTCAGCCACTGTCTTGGTTTGAAGTTGTACAGTTCTCTAATTGTTTCATTAATGTCACTGGACTACAGGCCCCAAAGTTTTGCTCACCATTGTGACATAGTGAATGTTCAATCAATGTTTTTGGAAGGAATGAGTGAGAGGATGACTGAATGACTGAGTAGTCCTAACTTCCGTGGTCTGGAAGTGGCGTGGGTCTGTCCCATGGAGGGGTGGGAGGCCCTCGAGATTTCGCAGGATAGCTGGAGCACCACTGGTTGGGCTGGACAGAAGATGGCCTGGGGCAGTGGGACAATAAGCACACGGCTCCTTGTCCAGTGACATTAATGAAACAATTAGAGAACTCTACAACTTCAGACCAAGACAGTGGCTGAGGAGAAGAAGACCCTGGAAACAATGAGGGTACTGAACCGAGGGGGCTGCCAAGGTCTGCAGTCTCTCTTGACTCCCTTTCAATACTTGTTTAGGCTCACCTCCTCCAGGAAGCCTTCCCTGATTGCCTCATCCATCTATCATTAATGGGTACTTCATGATGGGTGTCTGGATTCAACACTCTCCTAGTGTCTCCTCCTTATTCTTGTTTCCAGGGGGAAGTGGGGTCTGGGAAGAGGGCACCAGCTAGGACCCAATAGAGCATGCCATCTGGAACCATGGAGTGGCTACAGCTTGCAAGAGATGGGCTTGGAGGGATGGAGGGAAAGTGCACCCAGGATGGAGCCAGACCTCACATAGTGTGCACCCCAAACCCACAGCCCCTCTCCACAGCCAGGGGTCCTCCAGGAGCTGCTGGACCTCTCTCTCCTGCCTCCCTGACTGCCTCCTTGGTCTGATTGTGCAGAACGATTTGTGGGTCTGACAAGTTGAATTGTGGGTAAAGCGCTGTCCAAATGGGGAGCAAATTGGAACTGCAGCTGCAGCTGCTGGGCCATCCATCACGGGAAAGGCTTGTCAGCACGTCGCTGCCCCATCCCGCCTGGGCCCCTCATTATGCCTGCCCCAGGGGTGAAGGGATCTCCTCGTCTCTCCACCTAGGGTCTGAGGGGGTCATAGGTAGCGTGGGAGTAGGGGCCTGGGACTGGGGACCTAATTGGAGGAGAGACCGGGAAGAGGAGGACTGACTATTCTTTGCATTTGTCGGGTCTCCTTTAGGCCTTTCCATAGCATTGTTTTGCTGATTAATTTTGCATAAGCCTCCCAAGAGGTGTATTATTTACAAATTGGGAAACTGAGGCACAGTACTGTCAGGTGCCAGGCCCAACCCTGCACTGCATTAGCAGAGACGAGAGCATGAAATTTACTGCCAGAATACCTGGAATTCTTAACAAAGCAGTAGTTTCTTGCAACACGGAAAAATTCAAAAGCAAATAAATATTCCATCTGGCACAACTCCTAGTTCCTGGAGCTGACACCTTAGCGGCTCCATTATGGACCAATGAGGTGAAGCAGCCACAAAAATGCCTGTAACCTGCCTTGAGGGACTCACGGTCTGTGCCAGGAGCCGTTCCCCTTCTAGGAGAACCCTCTCCCTGCCCGCGCCCTGCCCAACCTCTGACAGCCCACTCCTCAGTCCATGTGACCCAGCTCCTGGCCACGCTGATCAGGCCAGAGGCGGTCACCTGAGCCAGGCTATCTCCTCGCAGCCTGCCCACTGACCTTTGACTTGGGCCCTGCCTGAAAAAGATGAGCTAAGTCAATTACGGGCAAGGAATTTGGAACTAAGATCTTGAGCAACCCAATCGGGTAGCAGAGTGAACCCAGCTGAAAGGTCACAAGTAACCTCTGGACTCCTCTTTCTCAGAGGCCAAACTATCCAGACCCTGCTTACTTTCCCTGGCCTCTCCCTCAGCTCTGGGTCCAGACACCTCTGTGTACGTGGAAGAGGGGAGGAAGCTCCCACACTTGCTCTCTGGCATCCCACATGTGCCCAAGCTACCGAACTGTTTATCCACATGAGTCATTTCCGTTTCCCCTTGAGGCCTGGGTTTGGAAACAGAACCCAAGCACAAACGGCTGTCTCTCCCTTTATGCTGAGTCATCCCTTCCTTGAGACAACAGCTGAGCTGTCCTGATGACTACTGAAAGAAGTAGCCAAGGTTGGGGCTGGAGAGGAGCCACGGAATATGAATTGGCATTCCCGTACATTATCCTGTCACACAAGGTTACCTGTGGCCCAGGACCCCAAACGCAAAAGCATCAGGAAGGGAGAGAGCTCCCCTCGGCCTCCTCCCAAGGGCAGGGGTGTGTGTGCGTAGGCCCCTCTCTGCAGACCACTGTGCTCCCGATGTCACTTTTGTGGAGCCCTTTCTGGCTACCCTGGCTCTGGGCTTCTCATGACCTGTTGGATTAGTGCTGAAAGTCTGACTGTTTGTACAAAGTGCGTTCATATCTGTTTCAATCAGAGTTTAAGTGAAGGAAATAGAAGACATGGGGATTTTCAGCAGAGAGGCAATTAACATGGGGAATTAGGTGCTTATGAAGTCATCGGAGGTGCTGGAGCAGTCAGCATTAGGCTTGCATCCAGGAATGAGTAAGGAACAGCCGAACTGGCCCCTTCAGGAAGAGGAGGAATCAGAGCCACTGCCAGACATACCACTCTAGCTGCAATCCAGCATCTGAAGCTGCTGTCACCATCCTGCGTCTGGGCCCCATAAAGCTGGTGACTGGACATTGGAATGCCATGAAGGAAAACTCATGTGCCCATGAGCCTACCTGCCACCAGCAACTAGCTTGTGGACTCACTTCCGCCCTGCAACCCTCACGTGGGTGCATGCATTCAGCAGAACCTAGCTCGTGAACGAAAGCCCTGAGACGCACAGGAGCCACACTGTTTTTAGCTTTGCAGCCTCTGCAGCACCGGAAGGCATGGCATGGATGCTGAGTCCGAGCACAAATCTCAGAGCCCAATTTCAGATCCCCAAGAGACCTCACAGGCTGACATGCCCACCTTTTGCAGCCAGTGTGGGCTGACTGCCCTGGGTTGAGGCCTGGCCTGGGGGAAGCTGTGTAAACACAGGAAGGGCTGTGGAAGGGAAGCAGCACTGAAGATCGAGGTGCACGACTCTGAGTGTGTGCTCGTGTATGCACGTGCATGTGCCTGCCTGCAGAAGAGGAGTTCGGGATCTGAGGGGCTGGGAGAGGAAGCCCAGCTCTCCCTACATTCTCATGGGGACTCTTCTAACAGAAGTAGCCAGCACCATGGAGGCTCCCGTCCAGTGGGGAAGTCAGTGGAGGGTAGACCTCGCCCACTCCCAGGCTCTGTCTACCCGGGGCCAGCACAGCCATCTCTGATCAGCTCTCAGGGGAGCCTGAAGTCTTTGTCTCTCCTTGAGCTAATTTCCGGGGATCACAGCATCTTGTATTTAAAAAACTAGGGTACCTAGAATGTTCCTCTCTTCCAAATACGGTTGGGACACAAACACTGTGGCTGCAGGTTCCCTGGGGGAACCTTTGCTGGGGTGGGGTTCACTGAGGCTCAGCTCCCTCTGCCTGCAGACCGCTGGCCCGGGGCAGGACTGAGGGGTCAAGAGATGCTGGTCAGAGGAGCTGTGCGACCTTGTGGCTGCAGCTCCCATAGCAGAAACCCTTGCCCGTGGAACTGCTCTCTGCCTTGTATTTGTTAAAGAGCCCTCCGCTGCCACTCTCTCCTCCTGGAAGATGAAGGAGCTGCTGCTCCACAGGCGTGGGGAGGTGGGAGGGAGCGCACACTCCAGCCAAACACTCCCCTGCGCTGGAATGCAATCCGCAGTGAGACCAGGAAAGGGAGGCTGCATTCCACAGTGTGTCAGGAAGACCAGACAGCTTGGAGAAGATCTTAGCCCCGTCTGGCTTCAGGGACGACTTGGCCAGGGCCTTACAGAGCCTCAGAAGCTAATGAAGGACTCATCCCCATCACCTCAACTCATTCCCAAAGGAATGACCCCTCCTCCCTCTGCCCCCAAAGGACTGCCTCCTCCCACCTTCCCTGCCTGTGTCACGGCCCCCTCCCCAGTCACTCCATCCCCTAAGACTTCCCTCAGATGTGGCCCTTCCTCGTCACACCTACCTTTGAATCTACTCCCCTACTTTCATCAGCACACCAGCCACCTCCCCCCGTCCTCTCTGCAGCTTCCCTCTCTCCGGTCCCTGAAGGGTTCCCCTTCGGAGCACCCCTGGACACCTCCCATCCCCCCATGACCTGCTCAATGGACTTCCAGTGCTCGGCCTTGTCTCAGAGGCTTTCTGAGGCTCACCCCCAGCAAACCGTTCCAGGCTATCTCCCACACACACTAACATTCTTGCCAAACTGTATTATGCATCACTTCTCAAATCGTGGGCACATGATGGAAGCTGGCTAATTAGAGCCCTCTCCTAAGACTTTTGCCTGAACTGGTCCTCTGGGATTTGAGCTGTAAGGACCACATGGTAGACTGAAGAACATGCCTCTCTCCCAAAGATATATGCACTTCTTAATGCTTGGAACCTGCGAATATCACCTTACATGCGAAAAGAGTGAATACTGCCTTATATGGCAAAAGATGTAAAGTTAAGGATCTTGGAAGGAGAAGCTTATCCTGGATAATTTGAGTGGGGGGGAATGCCATCACAAGTATCCTTTACACACAGAGATAGTAGAGTTCGGACACAAAGGAGAAGGCAATGTGAAAACTGAGCAGAGAGAGATGTGGCCACAAGCCAAGACATGCTGACAGCACCAGATGCTGAGAGAGGCAAGGCACGGCCTCTCCCCTGGGTCTCCAGAAGGCACGTGGCCCTGAAGACAACTTGATTTCAGATTTGTGGCCTCCAAAACTGTGAGAGAATAAATTTCTAGTGTTTGAAGCCACGAAGTCTGTTGTAATTTGTTATAGCATCCCCAGAATTGGATACAGATAGTGAGCGCTGGAGCTGCTGGAGCCATCTTGTGCCATGCGGAGAGGATGGGGGAGCCTGAAGCAGATCCAGAAGAAAGGAGAGCTGAGGGGTGGAAAGGGATGCAGGGGGCTAGGGAGAGCCCTGAGGACACTGGGTTACCCTGGAGGCAGCCTCCCCTCCCTAGCCTTTTCAGCAACATAAGCCAACATGTTTCCTCTTTTACTTAAGCCAGTTTGAAACCGGTTTTCTGTCACTTGCAACGCAAAGTGTTCTGACTAACACTCTCATCCAGTAATTATCATGAGCCATAAAAATAGCTCAAATCTTTGACCCAGTGATCCCAGCTTTCTGCCCTAAGAAAATAATCTTTATAAGGACAGTCATGGCAGTGTGAAAAAATAGAAACAACCTATATATGCAACCACAGGACATGCATTCATAAATTATGGGGGGATATTATATAACTATTAAAACTCCATTTTCATGCTTATTATAAAATTATAAGTGAAAGGCAGAACAGCAATAAAAAATACATACGCACACATAAACATGTGTTTGTGTGTGTACATATATATATATACATAAAAAATAATCTCCATTTTTAAAAATTTGGTTGAGATAATTTTTAAGGCAACAAAGCATTGCACATACAGTTGAAATCCTTTGTGTACCTCCCCACAATTTCTTGCATAGCCTCCTTTTCTCTCCAAAGGTCGCCACCTTATCTAAGTTGGTATCGTCCCCATGCATGATTCTAAATACTATGTCTGTATCCATAAGTAATGCAGCATACTTGCACAGCTCTAGATTTTAATCAGTAGGATGAGGTTTCCTGCAACTTGTCTTTTCTCCACCAACCATATGTTTGTGCATTCAGTCCATCATGATAACGTGTAACTCCAGTTAGTTAATTTTAGCTGCTGTTGAGAATTCCTTTTCTGAGTGTCCCACACTTTACTTATCCTTTCTCTGGTTAATAAACACTAAGCTTATCTGCAGTACTTCTTACTCTGAACCACTGCAGCTCTTCTGGTTCCTTGTGTACACACGTGAGATTGGCTCCAGGGGTTTACACCCCAAGTGCAGCGGCCATTGCAGGGCCTGTGTGTCTTCTTCCCTCCAAGGTGCCGCTGAATCGTGCTCCTAAGGGGTGGTATTAAGAGTGAGCAGTTGGCTGGGCACAGTGGCTCATGCCTGTAATCCCATCACTTTGGGAGGTTGAGGCAGGCAGATAACGAGGTCAGAATATCAAGATCATCCTGGCCAACATGGTGAAACCCCATCTCTACTAAAAATACAAAAATTAGCCAGGCGTGGCAACGTGCACCTGTAGTCCCAGCTACTCGGGAGGCTGAGGCGAGAGAATTGCTTGAACCAGGGAGACAGAGGCTGCAGTGAGCCGAGATCACGCCACTGCACTCCAGCCTGGGTGACTGAGTGAGACTGTCTCAAAAAAAAAAAAAGAGTAGTTTCCATTTTCCGCATCCTCAATGGGGAGACATTTTAATTTTTGACAACCCAACAGGTAGGAAATGGTATCCGCCATGTGGGTTGATGTACATTTCCGTTTCACAGGGCTATCCATACACTTTCCATACATTCAGGGCCCCTTCAGTCTCCTCCTCTGTTCAACGTTTTGACCACTCACTGAGGTGTTTGTCTTTTGAATGGAAAACATATTCACATGAACTACACTCATATGTCGGCAGTGCCTTAACACTTTGTATTTCCTCTTTTACAGTAACAGGACACTTGGTTTGCGGTGGTGGCCCTGTCCGCATCCCCTGTCTGGAAAACACTCCCTCAGTTTCCCACCTGCTCTGGCCTTGTGGTCCGAATGGGAAACCGACTCTCACCTGACCCCGCCCCACAGGCCACAGCGATTGGTGCAGGGTTAGGCATGTGACCCAGCCAGACCAATCAGAGCCCCTCCCGGGGCTTTTTAACTGGACCTGGAAGAGAGCAGTTCTTTCCTGGTTGATCATGAAGGTGTGAGGGCGTGAGGCCAGTTTACCTGCTTCATAGAGACAAGAAGCCTGCGACCAAGAAACAAATACCAAATACAGGGAGAGAGGAAGGGAGCGAAAAGGGACAGGGCCTGTAGGCAACCAGACCTACCACTTGTGTCCAAGCACGCTGCAGCTCTGGGCTCCACTGACCTGCACAGACTCCAGGGATGAGGCCTGGCCAGGGACCTGCCCCTATCATCAAGGGTTGCCAGCCTTCTGCAGGGCGCCCACCAGGCTCTGATGTGCCCAGGGCTGGGGGAGACGCTGGCTCTGACCCTTTAAATTCAGGGCTGCAGAGAAGCCTGTTCCTGACGCTGAAGCAGCGACACTGACCAACCCCCAGCAGGGCTTCTGCATGGGGCCTGGGCCTGCTGACCTGTGGGGAGGCGCTGGCCAACGGCATCCCTGGCAGCCCGCTCTTGCCCCCGCGGGCCTCGAACGGCCCCTGCCCACTGAGTCAGAGGCCTAAAATAAGAAGTGTGTTCCGAAAGATGTGGCTTATGGGAAAACGTCAGCCAAATCAATTAATGATAAAACCCTTGAGCAAACACAACTACTTTTATCATGTTAGAACGTTGTGATTGGAGCAGCAAATGAAATTAAATTAAAAACGCAGAGACTTCAGGTCAGAACCCCGGCGCTCTTGTTGGTTTTTAATCTCCTATTAAATGATATATCTTCTGATGGCTTTTGTCAGCTTATTTAATGTAATAACCCAGGACATGTGACCCTCTGACCTCCTCATTCCCCCCACATGGCTAAGGGGGAGGGTAGTGCTGGCAGCCAGGTCCACCCACAAGCTTAAAATAGGGATGGGCAGGTGGGCAACGGTCATGGGGAATGACAAGGACCACAGGGGACGCTGGAGACCGAACTTCTCTGTAGGCAAACACAGTGCAGTGAGGTGCCCCATGGCCATCTGCTTATCCCCTCCATTACAGATGAGTCACCTGGAGCCCAGAAAGCAAAAGCTTTCCCAAGTCACACTCAGAGCCAGGATTGGAACCCAGACACCCCAACGGCCAGCCCACAGCTCAGCATCCAGGAAAAGGGCTGAGCGCAGGGTTCTCAGGGAGCTTATGCAGCTCAGTCTGGAAAACAAAAGCAGAGTCTCAGTCCTCAGGAGAGCCTGTCCTGATGGAGAGGCCGTTCCCAGGCTCGGAGACTTCTCAGTGTGAAGATGGAGACACAACCCTGCCCTCAGGAAACTCCCAGTGAGATGGAGACACAGGCAGATACAGATGGCCAAGCCTACAGGTAAATTGTTTTGGTGAGAACAAGAAAGGGTGGCTTGGAATTTATGTTGGCTTCACCAAGGAAGGCTTCCTGGAGGAGGCAGAGGAGGAGGTAATCTCAAGACAGCTTAGGCAGAGGATTTGTAGCAAGAGAGAGAAGCTGCATTGGGTGAGGAGAAGAGACACAGGGAGCGTTTCCCCTATGAGTTGCCTGGACCCACATGCAGGCACACAGAAACATAAAGGCCTGTGTGAACACATGCCTATGTGAACATACTAAACCATGCACTCAAAAACACAAGCTGCCATACCAGCCATAATCACACATGGGCCTTCTCTTACCTTAATGTACACACACACATGAACATACACACATGCATTCATGTACATACACCTATACATGCAGTCATAGGCAGACCTACACGCTGGCCAGGCCCTGGCTTTGTATGAAGTTCAAATATGCTGTGTCTGCTCCGCACATTGGTATTGGGGCCTGCACTGCCCCCAGCCATGCCTGGGGCTCCCAGCAGCTGTACTGCCTGTTAAAAATGCCTGAGACCCCTGCCTGGGCTCTATCGGCATCCCTGCCCCTGCCATAGTCCTGCCCCCTGGGGTACCTGCTGCCTTGTCCCCGGCTCTGTGGGTGGGCTGGGAGCTCGGGCTGGCCAGGACAACACTCCCAGGGGAGCTTCCGAGAGCTACCCACAGGCTGGGAAGAGGTCTCCCGGGCCTGCCTGGGCCAGCACCCAGCCTCAGAGCAGGATGCTCCTCCTTCCCTTGGCAGCCACGTGCTGCCTCCCTCCTTTCCCCTCAAGGTCTCTGACAGGCCAGGTTCTTTCAAAGCCACTGCAGAGGAAGATTCTGTGCAGGAAGTTTGCTGAGGAGAACACCTGTGGAGAGTGACGCGGGCAGGACTGGGCAGACAGAGGGGCTGGGCTGGCCTGCAGCCACAGCAAAGGCCTGAGCCGTCCCCGGGAGGACAGAGGAGGAGAGGAGGCCTGTAGCCTGTCCCACAAGGGGCAAGGGGGCCCGTCCTTCACACTGGTGCATTTACCAGCCATTGGATGCTGGCTGTCCCCAGAAAACACTGCAACCTTGAAGGAAGAGGCCAAGGGCAACCACGAGGAGGAGGAGCTCAGCTTGGCGGGGTCAGCTGCCATGTCCCCCACAGCTGGAGAATGGGCACTGGGGTCCTGAAGGGAGGTAAGTGGGCAGCACCTGAGTGGCCACTATGGTCTCCAAAGGATGAGGCACCCGACTGCCCTCCTGCTATGGGCCTCCCTCGCACCCCTTCCCCTGCAGTGGAGGCCCCTCTCTTGAGTCCTGCTGTGCCTTGCTCCCCCGTACATCCCTCCCACTTCATCCACGGCCTTACACTGGTGTGGACGGCTCCACCCTGCCGGCTCCAGATTCCCTGGAGGGAAGCCCGAGGGCGAGTCTCCCTCCAGCACCCTCTCTCTCGCCTCTCCTGGGGCCTGAAGTCACCTCTGAACACAAGGGTGCTGAGTCACGGGCAAAGCAGTGAGGACACCCCTTCTGGCTGCAGTCCTCCGTGACTCAGAGCAATGGGACAGGGGCTGAGTCAGATGTGTTCTGGGCTGACAAGACCGAGGCGGGGGCTTGTGACTGTCACTCAGCATGCTCTGTGGGTGGCAGCTGACAGGGTCCCCTCTTACCTCAGTCCTCTGTGGATGTCCCCACCACCCCTGTTTACTCTCTCACACACAGCCCTGGCAGGAGTGGGAGCTGAAAGCCTTCGGATCTGAAACACACTTTTCATTTCTTCTCCAGGGCAAGTGTGAGCTAGAGAATGCTTTGAGAAGAGGGGGCTGCTCCACCTAGGCTGCATTTCATCTGTCCCAAAAACACATTTGTTTTCACACTTTAATATCCCTGAAATTGGAATCTGTCTAACAATTGGTGGCATATCCTAGTTTAATCAGCAGCATTTTCCTCCTTCATGGTAAAATAATGATTCCTTTAAAAATCACTGGTATCCTAGATTTGACGAGACTGGTACTTTGCATCCACCTGGGAGGCAATGCTGACCTCTCCACCCAGGGAGGGGAGGGAG